>JACXGJ010000221.1:0-154314 GCA_016801105.1 Esox niger | reverse complement strand
TAGAACACTTGTAGATAGGCTGGAAAATTTGTTAGGACAGTCCTGGGACAGTCCTTGATTGTTTCAGATCTTATCTAGATGGCTGGAGTAATGTTGTCAGCATTGGTAATCATGAATCTGATAGGGTGGCTATGACATGCAGAGTTCTACAGGGATCAGTTCTCGGACCGCTTCTGTTCAATCTCTATATGCTACCTCTGGGCCAAATTCTACAGAACAACAACATTTAACTACCACAGCTATGCCGATGATAGTCAAATATATATGGCTCTCGAACCATATCACAGCTCAATAGACTCTCTGTGTCACTGTATAGAGCACATAAATACCTAGATGAACCAAAATCGTCTACAATTAAACCAAGATAAAACTGAGATTATTGTGTTTGGCAACAAAAATAAAAGAACAAGTATTAGTAAAGAGCTGGATTCTCAGGCCCTTAAAACCAAGGATCAAGTACATAATATTGGTGTTCTGATAGACTCAGACCTCACATTTAACAGTCATATCAAATCGGTCACCAAAACAGCATTCTATCATCTGAAATATATATCCAGAATCAAAAGCCTGGTGTCCCAAAATGACCAAGAGAAGCTCATTCAGGCTTTTATCTCTAGTTGGGTTGACTACTGTAATGGCCTCTTAACTGGACATCCCCAAAAGACTGTAAAACAGCTGCAGCTCATTCAGAATGCAGCTGCTAGAATGTTAATCGGGACCATGAGGACAGAGCACATAACTCTGGTTCTAAAATCTTTGCATTGGCTTCCAATCAGTTACAAAATAGACTTTAAAGTGGTGCTTCTAGTTTATAAATCTCTGAATGGTTTAGGACCCAAATACATTTCGAATATGTTAGAAGAATATAAACAAAGCAGGGATCTACAATCATGAACTCAGGTCAGCTAGTAAAGCCCTGAGTCCAAACTAAACATGGAGAAGCTGCGTTTAGCAGTTATGCTGTACACAACTGGAATAAACTACCAGATGATCTTAGACGTTCACCAAACGTGTCCATTTTTAAATCTAGTCTAAAAACATCTCTCTTTTCACGTGCCTATGACTGAGCTCTTAAACTTAACTTATAGTTTGCTATGTCTTTATAACAACACTGTTTATTCTTACAGCTTTTATAGCTTACTATGTTTTTATATCCTTGGGAATTCAGAAAAATCTGACTAGCAGAGATCAGGAAGCACGCAAACCTTTGCAGGGATCAGTTCCATCTCCTTCCGCGAACCTGACAGTTTAATGTGGCGGTTGCCAGTCTTTCTTCATTCACCTCAGAGACCAATGAATAACCTGTCTGTAGGTAAGTGAAAAGTAATAATATGTTAATTACCAGCCAGCTAACAATACGTGTTTGCTTTATTATCCCCAACGAGAACGGCTATTGGTTAAACAATGGTCATTGGTTTGAAAGTTGCCACTGGGTGAACATGTATACTTTTAATTGTGTAATTACAACCATTAGCTAGAATCCGCCGCAGAATGATTACGATGCGATGTTGCTTAAGATTCAGGCATCATAAACAGACTAATTTGTAGTCTTTACCGAGTTTGAGATACATGTGGAATGTAACCTTGCACGTACATCAGATAACGTCTCCAGAATCGAACACTCCCGAATTCCAGCGCAGACCCTTGTGTTAGTAAACAGTGATTACGTGTTTTGTGGGCGGAGCCGAACTAGTGGCAGAAAGTGACCGAAGCCTCTTTACAAAATATAACAATATGGATCACGCCTTCTCCAATTATTTTGTAAAGTAAATGACAAATCACAGATGTAATATTACCGTATATCCGATTCATTCATTGAATGATTGCATAAATACTGAGCGATGTAATCTAAACTGTCTAAGTAAGAGCAATTTGGTTTGTTTGCATGCTATTTCTGCTTACACGCTAGCTAATGTTGCTAACGTTGGTCAATGTTGTTTACCCTTGGACGTGCAATATGTTGGTTTCCTCTCTGAACAACTTGATATTGGTTTGAAGTTTCTGAGTAATTCAACAAAAATTGTTTATAAAAAATGCAAACGTTTTTTAGTAAATCCCAAAGCCTATGTAGCATTTCGATGTCCTCTGGATAATTTAAAAGTGATTTGGGGTTTCTAAGTCACGGTTAAAAAGCGAATGAATAAATAACTTTGAGGCATGTAATTTATTGACGGTCCCTAACCATAAGCAGACCGAGATTAAAAAAAAAAATCGCTACGCGAGAGCAGGGGAAAAAGCACCTGATGTCGGGTTATGAATATCCGTTGAATTTCGAATATCAAACCAACTTTACCTCGGTTTTCATATCAGGCTGTTTTGTCAATCATGTTGTCATAATAATAACGATGCCTTATTAACAGCAGCATCCACAAAGACGGCATTCTCCGTTATCTATTTCACAATCAAACATCATTGACCAACGTTTGCAACATTAGCTAGCGTGTACGCAGAATTAGCAACCAAATTGCTTATACTTTGACAGTTTAGCTTAGATCAATCGGTATATATATATATGTAACCAATTAACGAATGAAGGGGATACATTTATTATATCTGTGATATGACATTTACTTTACAGAATATTTTGAGAAGGCGTCATGATGAATCATATCCCTATATGTTGAAAACATTGATATAAAGCATTGATGGGTCATATAGTTCTAACTGACGTCTCAATAGCGCCATCATCTTACAGTAACTGGGACCAGTTTGGAAAAGTCAAGCCACTTAAAACCATCTGACAGCTAGAGTTTCAACATCCGCCTGTCTATATCTTGATATTTTGTCCTCTAAAATAGTCATTCTTTATAGTAGGAGGAAGTGAATACATCAAATACTTTGATGAAACGATCATCACCATTAGAAAACAAATACCTTTCTCCTCCTTAAATAATTACAGTCCCAAAAGTCTCAGTTGTCCTGAAAATGGCCTGAACCTCCCTGACCAGGTGTCAATGAAGACACTGGAACTTTTTGATCCCGTATCGCTCGACACATTCACTAAATTAGTAATGAGTTCCAAAATCATTAATTGTCAGCTAGACCCGATTCCAACTAAATTATTTAAGGAGCTATTCTCGTTTCTAGGTCAGCCAATGTCAAACATAATAAATGGCTCCCTTTCCTCCGAATGCGTACCAAATTCACAAAAAATAGCGGAAATTAAGCACTTTAAACAACTATAGGCTGATATCGAACCTCCCATTCCTCTCCAAAATCTTAGAAACATTTGTTTCCCAACAACTGAATGTCTTCCTGAATACAAATAACATGTATGAACTGCTCTGATACTTTCTATCAAAAACGGATGCAGAATAACGACTCCGTTCTTTTGCTACATCAAGATTAGATTACTGCAAAGCTCTTTTTTTCCGGTTACCCTGATAAATCAATAAATAAATTTCAATTAGTGCTGCACTCAACTGCTAGAATCCTAACTAGAACAAAAAAATGTGAACACATTACTCCAGTACTAGACTCTTTACACTAGCTGCCTGTTATTGTTAACCTATAAATCAATACATGGACTTGTTCCTACTTAGCTCACTGAAATGATTCAGTCATACATTCCTGCACGTAACCTTAGATCACAAAATGCAGGCCTTTTAACTGTACCTAAAATTTCTTAACAAACAGCCGGAGGCAGGGCCTTCTCTAATAGAGCTCCACTACTTTGGAATGATTTGCCAATTAAAAGAAATGCAGACTCAGTGCAAACCTTCAAACGTCTACTAACAGAATAAGATCAAGACTCATCTCTTCAGCCTGGTCTATGATTAAGTGCAATCTGGCCCAGGGGCATGAAGGTGACCCAAAAGGCCTGATACTGTCCACTCCTTGCTGTCTCTCCAGGTGGGCTCTCATCGCCACGGGAATGCCCTCCCTCCAATGCCATTTGGGGGGCGGAGTCACTGGCTTGTTGTTGTCTCTTTGTTGCGCACTGGTGGAATTGGGCTGTACTCTGCTGGAAATACTCGGCCCTCATTCAGTATGATTGCGGTTGGTGGGTGTCCCTTTGGTTGATTCTTGGCAATGTGGGTGGATTGATTTCCTGCCTATTGGGCCCTCTCCGGGGCCTTCCCCGGATAGGGCCATAGTGTCACTGTGCCCCCCTGTCTCAGCCCCAAGGTCTTACGCTGCTATATTATTGTGGTGGGGGAGTAGGAACAAAATGTTCCCTGTTCTTTTGTTGTTTTAAACTTAGGAGGACATGAGGTCTGGACCCACACCTGCGGAGTACCAGGCTTGACTCATTGCGGTCCCTGTCCAAAGTCCTCCTGGTTTTGTTGCAGATCAATACAATACTCTTCTTACCCCCCTCCCCCCATCCTTGTCCATCTGGTCATGGCTCCAATCTGGACCAGGTTTAAATAGACTCCGGACTTAACCCACATGCATTGATTCATTATTACAATTTGGACTCTTAATATGTTCACCCGGTACAGCCAGAAGAGGTCTGGTCACCCCTGTGAGCCTGGTTCCTCTCTAGGTTTCGTCCTAAATTTTCGGCTTTCTTAGGGAGTTTTTCCTAGCCACTGACGTTCAAAACTACTGTTGTTTGCTCCCTGGGATTTAAGGCTGGGTGTTTTGTGAAAGTACTTAGTGACAACTACTGATGTAAAAAGGGCTTTATAAAATACATTTGATTGATTTATTTCTATTCAGGGATTGTGCTGACCCTCGGCTACACGAATAATTTATTAAAAACACAATCAGTCAAAGTCAAAAACATTTAAAAACGCATTTGCCCATATTTTGGTTTCATATTGAAATTATATAGTAAGATGTAATATGTAGGGGATTTTACATTAAATTCGGATACTCCCAGGAGTTCAGAATAACTACAAGTTGAATGGTTTCTTATGTATAAAATAATAAAATGAACATTACTTTTTTTACTCTCATCCACATCCATTTAGTTCAAAAAAATTCTGATAATCATTAAAAATGCCCATGTGGGGTCACTGAACGTATTCTATCATATTGTACTTCTAAAAGCCTCCACTAGATGGCTTCACTAGGTGCCTTCTTTTCTTAACTGGAATTCCCTACATGTACCATATCTGGCAGTGGAGGAGATATGAACACGGATTTGTCCGGTCTTCCTTTGGATGGTTATATCCACAGGTGACAATACACAGCACATTTGACCACCGGCTACCGTACCGTTCTATGAAGTTATAATAAGGTTTTGTAATTCCACTAAAACAATACAAAATAATAATACACGTTATCATAGAACAGCATTTAGGCTACACTTACCCTATTTTGCAAATAGATTGATTCTATCCTGATACTTTTCATTGTCTTAATGTTCAGACCCATTTTCACTATCCTGGCACTCCATAATAATTTATTCCACTTCTTTCGCCGTCTGGCCCTTTCTTTTTCTCAAAACGATTGCTTGTAGAAATTTAATGTGTCTCCAATGCAATCCAAGTGCATAATAATGAGAAGCCGCCTAGGCCAAAATGTAATACTTTACTTGCACATAAATATATACTTGTACAAAGCACTTGCATATACATATCTACAAAGCACTTGTACATACATATATACGTCACTTGCACATATTAATTCACAACTGAAAGTTGCTACCACAAGGAGGCACACTTACCGCCAATAACATAAAAAAGTGGTTGAGACAAGTAGAGTAATGGTGTTAAACAATGCGGCTCAGGTCGAGGCACTGTCTTTGCTTCAAAATGTACTTCAGATTCCTTCTGTGATTAATGCTATCGCCACAGCTGTGGAAAATAACAACAACCGCAGTCGCGCAGCAAGCGCTGTTTACCCAAATGTCGAACACGAATTAAGCGGGTTATTTCGACCACAGTGCTATGAGAAGCAGACTAGGCCAAAAATCCATATGTGCAAGTAAAGTATATATGTATGTGCAAGTGAAGTAAATATGTATACGTGAGTGAAGTATGCATGTATGCGCAAGTGAAGTATATATGTGCAAGCACTTTGTACAAGTATATATGTATGTGGAACTGAATTATTCAACTTCTCATACATAATGACTTTATTGGGAGCATGATAAGTGCGACACGTGCCTCTCCCCCTGGCGCCCTCACTTGCTATTTTTCTCTCTTTTGGGGAGGGGGATGACATGGACTTTACATTGTTTACCGCAGTTTGTGATTGGTTTATGTAGTGTAGACTTCTAAATAACAGAATAAGATCAAGTATAATACGCTAGGGCTGCTGCTGAAATCCTGAAGGAATGTTGTTGTTTCCGTAGAAAAGAAATGAAGCCTCTTAACTTCTATGGTTGTGTGACCTAGATGCCCTGGTGTGTCATCTAGAGGTTTTGAGATCGCCATTGTGGGGCTTCTGGTTGACAAAAGTACACAAACGAGACGTTATTTGCAACAGAGTATCCTCTTTCACGTGGAAAAATAATGAAGCATCTAACTTCTTAGGTTAGGGAGCAGTGAGTAAAAATATTTTTCATAGACGCGAGGGCGCGTCAATTGTGCTCAGAGGGACTAGTCAGGGTGTTTTTTTGAGCAGCAGTAATTTGGTTTTGTTCCAGAAGAAGGATGAACGATACAAAGGAG
Source organism: Esox niger (assembly GCA_016801105.1). NCBI lineage: Eukaryota > Metazoa > Chordata > Actinopteri > Esociformes > Esocidae > Esox > Esox niger. The sequence continues at coordinate 147,748 of JACXGJ010000221.1, read as the reverse complement.
GTGCGAAACATTGTTTAAGCATCAGCAATAGTGAAGAAATGTATGATAACATACTTAACTATTTGGAAATATAGAAATATACATTTGCCCTGTATTTAAAGTACTCTCCTGTATCTTCCTACATTTGACCATAGCCATTTCGTAGTCTTAAATTAATAAAAATACAGTAATTTTATGTATTATGCTATGCATTACAGTGGCTATTCATATGTAATTAAGGAAATGTAACTGTTTTAAGAATTCAAATGCCACTTCTACAATGTGTTTGTATTGTAGATTGTTAAGAGCAGGTCCCAGGTAAGATGGCTGTCAGATTGCTCCATTCTGATTAAAAGGGGCTCTGTGACATAAGCCCATCTACAGTTCTATTGTCCATTGTTGTAAAGAGCTTACTTTCACTTTCTGCCACCAGTTCGTCTCCGCCCACAAAATACGTCACCGCTGTTTACTTTCACAATAAGGTTCTAGAGCTGCTGCATGGTACCACCAATTAACATTTTTAACCCTCTATTGTGTACGGGTCTAATTTGACCCGTTTTCAAGTTCAGATATGTGAAAAATACCTTAGATTTTTTTCTGATCAAAACAAGGCTTGATTACATCCTCAACAATGGCCTGCTGATTACAATAAAACACATGTTGATACATTTCTTTTCTTAAATGTCTCTAAATAAAGTTACGTTGTTGGCGTTATGAGTAAACTTTAAACCGGGAGTAATTACGGGGTGTTTATGCAGAAAAGTACTTAGTACATTTTGTCAAACCATCATGAATAACAACAATTATAACAAAATCATAGAATAGCAATAGAATCATATTATAATAATATCATATTATTGTTTAATAATATTCAAATTATGTTTAATGCCAAGAAAGCATATTGACTTGAATTCAGTTGTAGAGTGACACGTAGCAAATAGGATCCCACGCACACACACGCACTCTCTCTTTCAATCACACACACACACACACCCACACACATACACATCTCCTGTCACCGCTGTATAGCAATACGTAGGCTGGAGTTTTCGCATTCTCTTCAAAATTTGCCTTACTAAAGTATGTGTCATACGGTCTCATGAGGAACACAAATGCGATGCTAATAAGTACATACCACAGGCGTCATTCTGGAATATAATAAAAACAAAGGAAGAGTTAACTTAGACATGGTCGCTGACACCTACACTTGCAAACGGATGACAGCAAGGTGGCCATTGGTTGCCCTTTACAACATCTTGGATGTTTTGGCTTACAATACACTTATAGTGTGGACTGAAATGAATCCTGGATGGAACTTCGCAAAACAATACAAAAGTAGTCTCTTTCTGGAGGAGCTATGACAATCTCTAGTGAAACCTTTAGTATATTGAACAATAGCGATGTCAACCCTGAACAAATGCCTCTGCCAATGTGGTGATGCAGCTTCAAGGCAAGGCTGCAACCATACCTATAAATCCAAATGTGCCTACTGGAAAGAAGAGGAAGTGTTGCCAATGCGGCCCTAACTAGGACAGCTTAATTTGCCACAAATGTCAAAAATACATTTTCAAGGCACACAACCAAACATTCACATGCTACCTGTCATGCATATTAACATGTGAACATATATAAATACGCACGCACGCACGCACACACACACACACACACACACACACTCACACACGCGCACACACACACACACACACACACACACCTTGCCGGAAATGACACTTGTCCATAAATCTTGGGCGATAAAGTGTTGTTTTAAGAAATTAAATTGACTTTTTCTTTATTTCATAGGAAAGTTTATGCTGTATGTAATGTTGACCCATAGCACAAAAAAATTTAATAATAATTAGTCATTTTAATGTATAAGAAAATACAAATAAGTTATTTGGGGAACTATTTTGTTCATCATCAGCCACACGTCTTATAATATATTTGCCTGTCTTGTTCATCATCAACAATAAAATAGATTCATTTTGGCTATTTTAAACTAAATACAATTTGTACTTTGCAAGTTAAATGTGGTCTATGGTACATAAAATATCAAAAAAAGTGTATATATATATATATATATATGAAATATATATATTTGAATATATATTTGAATTGACCATTTGAATTGGGAAAACTATATAAATATATATATATATATATATATATATATATATATATGTGTGTGTGTGTGTGTGTGTGTGTGTGTGTGTGTGTATTACAATATTACAATGACTATGGATGAAATATGAATTTCGAGGGTCAATGTTGACCCGCGGACACTAAACTATTGACGAACACAATAGGAGAGTTAATACATGGCCTAAAACTAAAATAGTCGCAGGCATGTTTATATTCAGTCTAAAGGATGCTTAATCTGAATTAAAAGACAGGCGTGTTTTAAGTACATCTTAGTCATTTTCTAATAAACCATTTTACTCAGTCATGTATTGCTATTTCAACAAAGAATGTTCTATTAAAGGACCAATGAAATCACACCGGATTCCTGCCACTTTCCCTATCTTTCACAAAGATACGGTCATCGAAGTGGTGTAAAACAATATAACTGATTAAATCCTTTATTTATAAAATGGTTTGTTTACAAATATATTATAATACCTATGACATGTTATGATGTTAGCAAGCTTTTAAAGGTTAACGCAAAGCAAAATGTTTGTTTACTTTGCACTTGTTTTAGGGAGGGGTGTGTCTCCATAACGCTGGCCGCTTCTGTCATCAGCCTCCTGGCCATCGCCATTGAATCAGGCTCTCACGACATGCACGCGCATTTGCGAACTAGATCGAGTTAACGATGGTGGGCAGCATTATCCACCCTTGTAGTACTGTTGAAGTATGCGCCAGTAATGTGTAATGTGTAATTAAATATAATTATTCTGTACCTCGGGTTTTTAAGAATAAAATCCCACCAGGCAGTTCCTCGGGCACCACATTAATGCGCGCGCTGAGTTTCTAAACCAAGATTGGCGCGCATTCGCGGGACCATTTGAATTGCGAAAGCTGAACTGTTTACATTCTGTGAGGTATTGTACGTTAACGCGTATTTCTACGAAAAATGCTTGTAACTTAACACAATTCGGAACGTATTGAAACACTAACTGTTGGTTTCAGAATATCACGCATTGAAGTTGACTGCTGTTCAAGTTCCTAAGCTGGAGGAGCTGTAGTTAACGTTAAATTGCAGGGCATTTTGTTGACCGGACGTAACGTTAACAAAAATGTGACTGTTTTACTCGAGACTGCATTTGAATGTAATAATTTTAGCCATTTCTTATAACATTTTCTACAGAGTAGTCGTGTCACCATGTCTCAATGCAGTGGATTTGAAGATGTTATGAAAACAGGAGAGTCGATGATTCAACTAATAAAAAGCAGCAAGGCCGTGGATACATTACAAATGTTGAGGGAGAAGCAGAAGTCATTCTTTGATCGACACTTGGAAACAAAGAAAATCATCACACAGTTGTTAAACGGTAAGGTAAAAATAATTACGCTGAGGTTATACTAATTTACTATCAAACGGTGAACTGTCTAGTCTACTAATGATCCCTAGTAGGTCTAACCCCCAGTTCCTCGTTGTCATCAGATCTAGTTCAGTGTGAGGAAAAGGTGGGGCAGAAGCTGCTGGACGTGGAGGTGCAGAAGAGCCAGGCAGAGAGGGAACTGGTCAGCCTTGAACAGGAATTGGAGCAATGTATAGCCAGGAGCCAGACCATGGATTCAGAACTGCAGTATCCTCAACCCGTTCACGCAGTTTGTACACAGGGGAGAAAAACCGTCATATAGAGATTGTATACAATGCCACTGTTTTTTGGAAGCTAGTCTCTGTGTGTGTTGGTTTCCTTGACCTGTTCCACAGGTTCCTGCAGAGGGAGATGGAGAGTCTGTGTAACTCAGAACAGGAGTTGCAGACCCTGCAGCAAGAAGTTAACGATGACACCACAGAGGTTATCCCATCAGCCATGTGAGTAGGACTAATGGTTGGAATATACGCTCTATGGCCAAAAGTGTGTAGGCACCCCTATTAATTACTAAGTTCAGGTGTTTCAGCTACAACAATTGCTCACATGTGCATAAATACCAGCACATACCAATGAAATCTCAGGAGACAAACATTGGCTGTACAATGGGTCATACTGAAGAGCTTAGTGACTAAACCTGGCACTGTCACAGGATTCCACCTTTGCCACAGGTGAGTTATTGAAACCTCTGCCCTACTGGATTGGCCCTGATCAACTGTAAGTCCTGTAATTGTGAGGTGGAAGCGTATAGGAGCAGCAACAGCCCAGCCACGAATTGGTAGACCATGCGAACTCGCAGAGCAGGGCCACTGAGTGCTGACGTGTGTAAAAGTGACCTATCATCTGTTGCATCGCAAGCCTCACATCGACATGCACCAATGCCAAACGTTGGCTGGAGTATTGTAAAACACCCAGCCACTAGACTCTGGAGCAATGGAAATGTGTTTTCTGGAGTGATTTGTCACTCCGCTATCTGGGAGATGGATGGACAAATCAGGATTTGGCTGATGCCAGAAGAACGCTACTGATCGGAACGCATAGTGCCAGCTATTAAGTTTGCACATGCCAGTTCTCAAGCCCAACACATGGCAGGGATTTCATTGGATGAAATCACTGCTATACTGTGTCTTTATACAAATGACTAACGGCATCATATAGATAGCCAGTAGTGGTGGACTTATTCAGCAACCTGGCGATCCAACACACTTTCTCAATGTTCCATTTTCAAAATGCTGAGTTTCCCCAAAATAATAAAATCCCACTCTATCCGACAAATAAAAGCTATAAAATAATCCATATGCACAACCTGCCGAAATCCACCAAATTGTCAAAAAGCACTCGGGAAAAGACCCCCAGTGGCATGCTCAGGGCACAAATCATGAACTTGCATTCGACATGTTTATGATTTGCCTTTAGACATACTGAACTGAAACCAACACTTCACTGTCGAGGCCTACAACACAATGAGGCCTCCACACTAAACCATAATAGGTGTGATATGCTGCAACTTGAAGCAAGCTATTGTCTGTTTTTGCAGCTACATGGCCCAGCTGTATCATCAGGTGACCAAGATCAAGTGGGAGTATGACGTGGAGCCTCACATTCTGAAAGGAGGTATGTATCACTGTACTTAACTGTTTTTATAACACACATCAGAATAAGTCACACATGTGGCATTATTGTTTATTTGCTAATAGATGTAGATTGTTGTGACTTCAAGTAATGTTTGCTTGTACTTCAAACCCCTGCAGTTCACTATGGAGCAGACCTGGCCACACCAATTAACATAGACACCTCTACACGGTCTCCGTGTTCAGTTAGTGATGAGCTGTGGCGCTTTGTCAGCACTGAATGGTAAAAGGGGGTCGAAGAACCTTTTTGTCTTGTATTTCTTTTATGTGGTCACATTAATGGTATTATGTGATGTTTAGCATTTGTTTTTTAATTATTGGTTTGATTTACATTTATTTGTTCTAAGTTATTAAGCAATTTTCTTCAATATGGCATTCCTGAAAATACCAATTTCACTGATAAACCCTAGCTTTCATTTTTACCATGTTATGAGTTTTTAGAAAGACTGTATTTTTTGTACATAGGGATCACTGCAGACATGATTTTTGGTACAGTAATTAAAAAGACCATTAAGAAGTTAGAAGCTGCTCATCATTTTAAGGCATCTGTAGTCCAACGTGAAGGCATGTGCTATTGTAAGACAGAGCATTCTACATTTTGCAATGCAGAAATCAGAAACTGTTATTCTTAGTAAATTATTTTCATGGGGTTTCAATTGGGTATTGTCTCAGTTTTTGCTAAAAAGATAACTAGAACTACTGAAGTAATCAGTTGGTTAAAGTTCTTTTTTGGCAACCCATTGATTTTATCTGTAAACATCTGTAAGCCTTAAAGCCGAAAATAACTGTATAGCTGACTGCTGCAATTAACAGGTTCCCAGATGAAACTATTATTATCAGTAGATGACAAACTGTTGCAGTTTATAAAAAGTATGTTTAATTTTATTTTTTTTGACAAGGACAACATGGCCGCAGCCATTACATTGCAGGAGGACACAAATACACCCAGAACTACATCGTACAAAATGTATTTAAAAAATGGCTTTATTTGAAATTGAATATGAAGTTAGGTCTGGAAATATTTGGACACTGACACAATATTCATTATTTTGGCTCTGTACATCACCCCAATGGATTTGAAATGAAACAACAGAGATGCAAATGAAGTGCAGACTTTCAGCTTTAATTCAAAGGGTTGAACAAAAATATTGTATGAAACGTTTAGGAATTGCAACCATTTTCATACACAGTCCCCTTATTTCAGGGGTTCAAATGTAATTGGACAAATTAACACAATCATAACATTTTCATTTTTAACACTGTCGAGAATCCTTTGCTTGAAAGTCTAAAAAGCACAGACTTCACCAAACGCTGGGTTTCCTCCTCTGTGATGCTTTGCCAGGCCTTTACTGCAGCCGTTATCTGTTGTTGTTAGTTCGTGGGTCTTTCTGCATACTTTTTTTGTCTTCAGCAAGTGAAATCCATGCCCTGTCGGGTTGAGATCAGGTGATCGACTCGGCCATTGCAGAATATTCCAATATTTTGCCTTATAAATTTCCTGGGTTGATTTTGCAGTATGTTTTGGGTCATTGTCCATCTCTAAAGTTTTTCTGAATCTGAGCAGAAAATATATCCCTATACACTTTCATCCCGGCTGCTTCTGTCTTCTGTCATATCAATTAAAACGAATGACCCCGTGCCACTGGAACCCGTGCGCGGCCATGCCGTCACACTGCCTCCGCTGTGTTTTACAGAGGATGTGGTATGCCTTGGATCGTGAGCCGTTCCAAGCCATCTCCATACTTCCCCATCATTCTGGTACAGGTTAATCTTAGTTTCAACGGTCCAAAGAATGCTGTTCCAGAATGGGCTGTCTTTTTCTAGGCTAAGTTTTTTGGCTAACTCTAATCTGGCCTTTCTGTTCTTGAGGCTTTTGAATGGTTTGCACTCTGTGGTGAACCCTCTGTATTTGCCCTTGTGAAGTCTTCTCTTTATGGTAGTGTTTTTCACTTGGCTGGATTGTTGTGAAGGGGTATTTCTTTACCATGGAATTAATCCTACCATCATCCACTGTTGTCTTCTGTGGATGTCCAGGCCTTTTTGTGTTGCAGGTCACAAGTGCATTCTTTTATCCTCAATATGTACCAAACTGTTGATTTGGCCACTCCTAATGTTCCTGCTCTCTCTGGTGGATCTTTTTTTTGCTGCCTGGAGATTTTTTTTCACTTGCATTGAGAGCTTCTTTGACTTCATGTTATGGGTTCTGAGCATCAGCTTCCAAATGCAAATGCTGCGCCTGGAATCAACTCCAGACCTGCTTAACTTATGAATAAATAACAAAAGAATAACCTTTTGAGTCAAATGTCCAATTACTTTTGGTCCCTTGAAAAAGGGGAGCTACATATTAAAGAGCTGTAATTCTTAAACCCTTCCTCCAAATTGTTGAATACACTCAAATTAAAGCTGAGAGACTGCACTTTAAAGCCCATAAACATTACTTAACTGTTACTTGAATACATGTTGTTTATGAGCCAATATTACAAACCTTGTGTCAATCAATCCATCAATGACATTTCTTTTATGAAGCCCTTTTTACATCAGAAGTTGTCACAAAGTGCTTTTACGAAACACCCGGCCTTAAACCCCGAGGAGCAAACAACAGTAGGGTTGAATTTCAGTGGCTAGGAGTGGCATCTGAAATCGTCAGGTATCGTCTTGATCTGCAACACAATCAGGAGGACTTTGGACAGGGACAGCAACAAGTCAAGCCTGGTACTCGGCAGGTGTGGGCCAAAACCTCCTAAGTTTAAAATAGAAGCGGACAGGGAACATTTTGAAAACCCTACTCCCCCACCACAATAATATAGCAGTGTAAGACCTTGGGGCTGAGACAGGTGGTCCAGTGACACTGTGGTCCTATCCGGGGCAGGCCCCAGACAGGGCCCAACAGGCAGGAAATCAATCCACCCACATTGCCAAGCATCAACCAAAGGGACACCCATCAACCGCAACCATCCTGAATGAGGGCCGAGTTTTGCCAGCAGAGTACAGCCTAATTGCACAAGTGTGCAACAGAGAGACAAAAAAAAGCCAGTGACTCCGCCCCGAATGGCATTGGAGGGAAGGCTTCCCAAGGGGTGTACAGTATCAGGCCTTTCTGGCCTGTCCAAATATTTCCAGACCTAAAAAGACAATTAACATTTAAATTGAAGAATTTATAGGAATATTTATTTCAATAGTCTTTTTTTTCAGATACATTGATCAGCTTGTTTTTTAATGCAGTGAGGTGATGTGCCAAGCCTAGTGCCAATTGTTATTATTGTAATTACTTTTGCTCTTTGACATAATTATTTTGTGTTTTTTAGTATTAATGTGTGGAAATGTCCAAGGGTATTCATAGTTTTTGTATACCTCATACTTCGTGGATCTTCGAGAAATCTATTTGCAGTTCACCGAGAGGGTTTTTATATTTGTGTAATGGAGATGATATATAGGGACGTATACAGTTTCTTCCAACACAGCTAAGTTCCTCTTTAGAGAAAGGCATATCCTGTAAGATGCAAAGTAGGTCAATATAAGCACAATCAGAAGATTAAGATAAAATACCATGTTACACTTTCTATATTCTATATTGGAATGTATGCTTCTTTACACCTATTCTTACATTTTCTTCATACTGCCAACCAGGAAAGTTATTACTGGTATATTTGGTGTAAACTACAATCTAATTATTTTTAACAATACAATCCTGTTTCCAAAAAGGTTGGGATGCGGTGTAAAATGCAATTAAGAACAGAATGCAATGATGTGCTAATCATTTATCCCAAAATTTAATTTAAAATAGTACAAAGACAAAATATCTAATGTTATAACTGAGATTTTATTGTTAGAAAAATACATGCCCGTTTTGAATTAGATGCCAGCAACACATTGCAGTAAATGAAGGGACCCGTGGTGCGTCACCTTTTCTTTTTACCGTACTCTGTGTTTGTGAACTGAGAAGACCAATTGCTGTAGTTTTGAAAGTGAAATGTTTTCCCATTCTTTCCCATGCTTGATATAGGATTTTAGCTGCTCAACAGTTTGGTGTTTTCTTTGTCATATTTTTTCATTTCATAATGCACCAACTGATTTCAATGGGTGACAGGCAGGCCAGTTTAGCACCTGCTTTCTTTTTTCTAAAGAGCCATGCTTTTGTAATATGTGCAGAATGTGGTTTGGCATTGTCTTTTTTGCATGGTAGAGTTTTAACTTGGATTTGTGGATGCAGCAACTTACTGTGTTCACAGACAGGTTTACGGAAGTGTTCCTGAGCCCATGCAGTGATTTCCACAACAGAATCTTCTGTTTCTAATGCAGCGCTGCCCGAGGGCCCTGTGATCACAGGCATCCAATATTGGTTTCCAGCCTTGTCCCCTGCATTCATAGATTTCTCCAGGATTTTTCAGATTCTCTGTTTATTTTAATGATATTATGTACCATAGATGATGAGATCTCAGAACTTTTTGCAATTTTATGTTGAGAAATGTTATTCTTAAATTGTTGCATTATTTGCCTGCGCCGTCTTTCACCGAGTGGTGAACCCCTTCGCATTTTTGCTTCTGAACCACTCATCTTCTCTGTGGTGCTGTTTTTGTACCAAATCATGTTACTGACCTGTTGCCAATTAACTTAATTCGTTTTGAGATGTTCCACAGGTTTCTTTTTGCCTTTCAAGCCTTTTCTTGCCTGTCACAGCTTTTTCAAATGTGTTGCTGGCATCAAATTGAAAGTGGGCATATATTTTTCAAGAACATTTCTCAGTTTCAACATTTGTCATGTTGTCTTTGTACTCTTCTATTAAATACAGAGTTGAAATTATTTGCACATTATTGCATTATGTTTTTCTTTACATTTTTCATACCATCACAACTTTTTATGTTGTAGAAGATCACCTTAAAATGATCAGAGACAAATTCATTATATACTGTGTTGGAGGAAAATCCCAATGAATCTTATGTATTAAGCATAATGTTAAACAAAACTCTTTGAGTGTTGGAGCACAATCCTTTGTACTACAAACCTATTTACACCATTCACAGCGGTTAGAATGAATGGCTGGTCTTTGAAGAATTATCAGTGAAATGAGTTCAAGCAACGTCTTAAGGTCTACGGAGGAATTGTACTCTACAATATGTCTCTGCTTTTCAGGCTCATAAAGGTTACTTCCCCCAGTACATTATGCCTTGTACAGATAAAGGCCCCATTGTGGTCTGATAAGTGAAGCAGGTGGCAGGGGATGATGCTGGGACATTGATGGTTTCACTTTCCAGTAAGGTGCAGAGCTGATTCCTCTTGCTTTCTTCTCTGTGGTCCTTTGCCAGTAGCCAATCAGTTGCAGCTCTCATGTTCATCAGCTGTGGTACACAAAGACAACCTCCATTTATGGCAATACAGGGAGGTGATACAGGCAGTGATGGTGTCTTTGGCAGTGGAAGAGAGAGGCATAGTGATGGTCAGTATGATGTGAAAGATGACACCGTGACCTCAAATGATTTTGATTAGTGTGTGTCAAGCCCTTCCAGGACTTGAGTGGGATGGAGATGGCAAAGTGAGAAGTCAAAAGAGGAAAGGAGGAGAACGAAATAATGTGAAGGCTGACGACTGAAGGTTGGTTGGAAAGCAATGAGTGTTGAGCCATCGTTAGAAGATATGCTTATCAAGGTGTCAAGCACACCCAAAACCCACATGTTTAGCCTGACCACCCCACTGTAATTTGTAGGTAATTAGTGTGGGGATTATCTTCAAAATAAATTATATTTATTACATTTGTGGTCAGCTCAACCTTGACCTACTTTCTCTAAATCAATATTGACAAGTCATTTTAATAATTTATGGTTGAGGTGACTTCTGGTCTTGGCTGAGAAAGTTATTGTATTGTTCATGCTCACACGCAATATGCAGAAAACTTACCATTCGTTTTCATTGCACGCCCCCCCCCACTTTTTGTAAATGAGTCATATATCATCGCCAGTGCTTCAGATATATGCCCATGTAGCATGTGGTTAGGAGTTGGTTTGATTCAGGGCGGGGGACAGGTTTCACATAACTCACACAGAATCTTGTCAGCTGGGGGTTTGTTGTTTATAACCTTACTGGAAACATTAAACACAAGTGCTGCCTTATCTCGGTGAGACGTAAGCCGTCTTCAGGGCTGGTTGCTTATGGTGAAATTGGTGCACCGTGGACCACACGTCTGTGTATACTTTTATAACCTTTCCGTCAGTTAGACACCTACTGGGTATATAGTATAAATATGACATAAAAATATAGATGTGGTCCCTTCAGGGGGGGGGGGCATGTTGACACCTGATCAAATGTTTGTTACAAGGGTGCCCAGCGTTAACACAGAAATCCACAATATACTGTATAATAAGACAATAAACGCTACGCATATATATACAACTTTTGCAGTCTGGTATGTCAGTATACACTATGTTAAACTGTGTCCAGTGGCAGCTGCATCATAGATGACACAGCTATTTAATCAATCAGTTACAGACCTGTAACTTCTTCTTTAAGAGGCTCCCCTTAAAGTTACCTGTATTAATGGCACCTGTTTGAACTTGTTATCAGTATAAAAGACACCTGTCCACAATCTCAAACAGACACACTCCAAACTCCACTATGGCAAAGACCAAAGAGCTGTCAAAGGACACCAGAAACAAAAGATGTGAGGTGTGTCAAGGTGTTGTCGGGTATATTGTAACCAGGCTTTTTGTGGCTTTGGTGCAGTAAAGTCTGGCAACTCAACCATGCAGCTCATTTTTGTTCAAGTATCATTGTATTGTGCTCCTTGAAACATCTGTACTGTCTTTTTCCAGAGCAGCCTGTATTTCTCCTGAGGTTACATGGTCTACCTGAACATGGCTTGGTATCAAAAGAGCCCAGAATTTTCCACTTCTTACTTAATTAGTGACAGTACTGACTAGCATTAGCATGGCTTTGGATATCTTATATAGTTTTTTATATCCTTTTCCATCTTTATAAAGTTCCATTACCTTGTTACACAGGTCTTCTGACAGTTCTTTTCTGCCACCCATGCCTCAGTATCTAGAAATGTGCCTTTAATTGTCATTTTCACCTGTGTGTGTGTCACCTTGTGTATCTGTAACAAGACCAAACATTCAAAGGAATGTAAACTTTTGATCAGGGCCATTTGGGTGATTTCTGATATCAATATGATTTAACAAGGAGCCAAATGAACAGTATGTGATAATAAATTATCACTATCCTTAAATAAAATAAATTGTGTTATCAGTCATAATTTCTAAATCAAAGCCAAAATGTCCTTCTTTCTAAGCAGGGTATGCAAACTTACAAACACAACTGTATTTCACCAAACAAACTGGTTGAATCACTGATCTTGCGGTGAAAGATAATTACAAACCAAATTAATGCAAAATCAGTTATTTTGAATGCAAGATTTTATGGTTTACGACTATGATCAGTTTGGTCTTTTGTAGTAAGAGTTTTGAAACACTGCACCATACTAATGATGACAGTACCAAAGTGTCAAGTAAACTGCAATACACTTATTTATTCCGTTATTTCCTTTAGTTTGTCAACTGTCTGTATATACATCTTATATTTTTTTTCTTCAAGTTTTAGCCCCCAACAATTATAATAAACATAAATAATGTTAAAAATAATAATTTCAATACTTATTGGAGATCTTCCAAACAATCCATTGCAGTAGCTCCATGGACCCACAGGGGGCCATAGCATATTCCCTGACACTTCTCCCTGTCCTGTCTTGCAAAGCTTCTTTCAGATTCTCTCAAGTCCTTGAGGTTTAGCTGATGCTGGCCACAACCTGACAATAACACATCTTTCATAAACTAGACTTTCTCTCTAACTTGGTGGGCTTTGCTGAAGAGGTTTAGGTGATATTTCCTGGTTCACTGTGTGTCTTTTTTATGTATGCTTTCTGTATTTTTTCTTTATGCAGGGCTCACATGTAAAATACCTTTATCAGTGGAAATGTTCTATAAAAAGTATAGTTGAGAGTAAACAAAAACAAATTTGAATAACTATTAAAAACGATAGTTGATTTTATTTACATAATATTCTGTATAGCATAGTTAGAAATATAAATATTAATTTGGAAATGTATATGCAATGTCAAAACACATACAAATTGCTTCTTAAACATCACTACTTTCCCAACAGAACTTCATACATGAAAATGTAATTGTGGTTTGAATTTGACACATTTCTAATGGCACAAGATTAAATCAGTCACTTCATACCCAAAAATATATTTGTGAAAACCTAAAATGCATGCAAAAAAACCTGCATGAATTTCCAAACAAATGTGTGAGTTTCAATTACATTTACAAATTGTCAGACATTTGAATGCATTTCAGAATGCATATAAAAATAAATTATTTTCTCATATTAATTGAAATGCATCATAAAATATATATCTACATTTATTATCATGGGACAGTTCACAGGAGATAAACAATGCTACATTGTATAAGAGTTAGATATTCACCATTGTGTATAGTTCTGAAGTTTTTCTCAGCATTCTGTTATGACTCACATATGTATTTCCATTCTTCAGTCCACATATAAACAGAGGAGTCAATTTGGTTTTAATGCTCACCATTCTGCTGCTACATGTGATTTAGGGACCTCCAAAGACACTGAAACTGAAGAGGCATCAATGTGCCGTTCTCTGTGTATCTTAAAACCTCCTGGCTTCTAATGATAGTCAGGGGAGGAAGGATAATCCTAGCACCATGGTGGATTCTGCTAATGTTCTCTACTATTGAAGTGAGAGATTTCTCTGCTTACAGTATTATGCACAACCCATATCAAACATTTCATAGTCTCACAGCTGTAAGTTGGCATAGGGAGGACCAGTCAAAAGGGTCTTCAAATCCTTCCCTGTCCTGTAATTTTGACCAGACTCAACTTTTACAGCTGAGTTATAGTGGGCATGAGTCATGTCTTTAACATTCTGGGGTAGATAGCTTTAATAGGAGAATGGGTGAAGTTGGCAGAAGAGACTGTGATCTCCATGGCCTCCATCCTATGGGAGACTGCCTCAGTCTTACTGGTGCTGTAGTCCAGGAACGGCATCCCTATCTTCTTTACCTGGCCATCCTTGGTCAGGAGGCAGTGTCGACACAGCAGCCTCAGAATGGCCCTCCTCATGTCCTTACTGGTCAGGGTGTAGATAATAGGATTGAGCAGAGAGTTGAACATGGCGATTCCCAGGAAGTAGTCTGCCTTGAAGAGCACCTGGCAGCTCCCTGCTTTGCAGTAGAAGTCCAGTAGGAGCAGGGTGAAGAGGGGCAGCCAGCATGCGATGAAGACACCTAACACGATGGTGACTGTCTTCAGCAGGGAAATGTACTTCTGCGATTTGCGAGCCAGGCTTTTGCGCTGTGGGACAGAGCCCATGTGTTTTGTGTTGGACTTGACAATGCGAAAGATGCGCACATAAAGCACCACGATGGCCAACAGCACAAGCGTGAAAACAGTGATACAAAACAGGATGTAACTCTTGGCGTAAAGTGGCAGGACAGTGGAGCACTGGTCCAGGTGGCCTATACAGTTCCAGCCTAGGACAGGCAGGACCCCCAGGAACACAGACAGAACCCAGCTAGCCCCAATCAGGGCGAACATCCGGCCTCGTTTGGCCCCCTGGTAGGGTTTCATCCTTACCATAGTGACGTGGCGCTCGATGGCAATGGCCAGGAGGCTGATGACAGAAGCGGCCAGCGTTATGTAGACACCCCCCTCCCTCAGAAACCAGAGGACGGGGGTCATCTTCAATGTGTTGGCCCCTGAAGTCACTATGTTCACCATGTAGGTGAAACCAGCTAATAGGTCAGACAGTGTTAGGTTTCCCAGCAGGTAATACATGGGCAGGTGGAACTTTTTATTCTTCCAGATGGCCAACAGCACCACAGCATTCTCCAGCACTATCAGCAAGCAGACAAGCAGGAAAACTATGGCCTCTGGCTTTAGGCCATCCTTGTACTTGTTCTCTTTCAGTTTTCCAGTGTAGTTGTAGTGTTCTCTGATTACTGCATTGCTCTGGTAGTCGTAGAACCTCTTGAGCATTTTCCCTGCCAAGGGGGTCATGGGAACCAACGTGGGGGTAGCAACAGCAGAGTAAGCAGCATGCAATGCTTCCATTCCTATTGTTAGGATGTTGCTTTCTTTTTAGCTGATAAAATGCTTTCCACTCAGCATCACATGGTTCTTAGGCAATCCATAATAAAGTATTTTGAAAATGGGGAAAGAACATTCCTTAGTAAATCTGTCTGAATGTGTTGTCTGACAGATCAGGCCAGTATTATTGTATTCCTGCAATAATAATCCCGAGATAAAAAGAATCTTGAATGTAATAGTAGGCTATTATCCACTGGGCGCCCGATAACCGCCTTCCGTTTGGAAATCAAAATTGTTTACTGCTTGAAAATGTAGTTGAGGGCTCAGACACGCCGGGAACCTAAAAAAGAAACATTGCAATAAAGTATAATAGCCTATATGTTTGTATAAATATAACACTCTCATATCCACACACACACACATGTTAAGATATACTGTCATTACATTCTTAATTTAGATAAAATTGCCTATTATTAACATCCTCAAAGCATATATTGAGTATCAAAATATCGCTAGTGAAGACATTACAACTCAGGTGCAGCACAAATTTAGCACAGAGGATGAAGATCCACAGAGACAGGAATTCCAACATTAACGTTCGAACCTGGAAATATTTGACCCACGACGCTAATGTAGCCTATATTTTGTGTTAGCATATTTTATTTTCATTTTCCTGCTAAGAGTGGTTCACAACAGTAATGCCAAAACTGTAAATCATCTGTTTATAATTTCCATGCTCAAGCGAAATAGAAAATTCCACCGTGTTGCATAAAATAACTGTTCGAAAAACAAGCTATGGTAAAACACTTAAATAGTATTATAGTTTGAATACGCTTCTAATTTGTAGGCCCTATAGCTACGCTTTCATTTGCAATATGTTCGTGGATATTCCATTATCAATGTTCATCAACTTTCTAAAAATCCATCATGTTTAGTGAGTTCACAAAGTAGTTTACTCCAAGCAATCGCTAACATTCAAATTTCTTGGAAAAAAATAAAACTTACAACTATCTATAGGTTTCATTTTAAGTACACCCTATTTCGAGAATAATAGTGAAAAAACCCACCTTTAAGACGTTTAGTTTGGCTTTAGAACGTTTGCAGTTGTCTCACGTATAAAATGCGATTTGACTGACCGTCAGAAGTGAGAATTCGTCCTACAAGTCGCTCAAGACCTGAAGTGAGCTAGACTCTGCCCTCCAAAGCGCCCCCCACGAACATGGCAGTCGCAATAACTGTAGGTTTGAGATTAAATTACTCGACTAGTTGATTATACTATTGCAGTGACGCAGTGTGAGGCAATAGCTGTTTTTTCATTCAGATAGGACAATATAGGAGGTATAGGCTAAAGGCGCATTCTTCAGGCAACTACCATCGGATCCAATCGTTGATAAACGGACTGCCATAGTTAACTACAATTGCGCTGGTTCATTCCCTTAATACATGAATAAATAAATATATTACCAATAAAAATATTGAGCAGTTTTGAAACTGCTAATGTAGCTAAACGTGCATATCTGCAGTCAACTGTAATATTTTGGATGCACCAATTTCAACCGTGTATTGCACCATTACTAGTCCTACTACGTTTTATAAATATAAATATAAATAAATAAAAAAGTGGTGACAATCCTGAATGATGAGACCTTATTCCACTGTTATGTCATGAAATAACTATTTACTGTGCTAGTTGCGTTAGTAACCAGTCATCCCACGGGTTTATGGGATCTCCCCAATATGCAGGGTCTAAGTGCTGTGTGACAGCAATTTGCAAAGAAAAGGTATCTAATGGCCATATTCCACACCCATTG
Source organism: Esox niger (assembly GCA_016801105.1). Taxonomy (NCBI): domain Eukaryota; kingdom Metazoa; phylum Chordata; class Actinopteri; order Esociformes; family Esocidae; genus Esox; species Esox niger. Next base: position 130,681 of record JACXGJ010000221.1, on the reverse strand, counting down.
TGCCTATTTGCTTAATTTTAAATTGTTTTTTTTATTGCTGAAATCTGATTTGCTGAAAGCCTTGGAACAGTGTGCCTCAAATGTATTCACCCTATTTCACTTTTCCAGATTTTAATGTTACAACATGAAATGTAAATTGATTTAATCATATTTCAGTTATAAAACAGAATTGATTGCATATGTATTCCACTCCTTTGCTATGATGTACCTGAATGGTCTGATGCAAAAATAGTCTTTAGAAATCATGTAATTGGTTGAATATTGTCCACCAGTGTGAAATTAAGGTGTTTCAAAAGATTTCAAGATACATACATCTGTCTCTGGGAGGAACCATTGTTGGTTAATACAATTCCCAACAAAAATTATACATAGACAAAAGAACGATCAAAGCATAAGGCATTGTATATTCCCTGGAGCACAGTAGAGTCCATTATTTAGAAATAGTCAGAATATGACGTTACTGGGAATCTGTCTAGAACAGAGTATCCTCAAAAACTGAACGAGAAGGTCCGTATTCAGGCAGTAGTCAGGGAGACCACCGATGGTTCTATGGTAACTGAATGAGAAGGTCAGTATTCAGGCAGTAGTCAGGGAGACCACCGATGGTTCTATGGTAACTGAATGAGAAGGTCCGTATTCAGGCAGTAGTCAGGGAGGCCACCGATGGTTCTATGGTAACTGAATGAGAAGGTCAGTATTCAGGCATTGGTCAGAGAGACCACCGATGGTTCTATGGTAACTGAATGAGAAGGTCAGTATTCAGGCAGTAGTCAGGGAGACCACCGATGGTTCAATGGTAACTCTGAATGGTTGTACACATTTTGAATGATTTGCGTTTAGACGCAATAAGAATCTGCACCACTTGGACAATTAACAATCATCGCATTCACGCTGGGAACTCCCACCAGCAAAAGCTATATTAAAGATACGTTTTGTGCATGTGCAAGAAATACAAAGTCACCCTACCTAATTGACTCCTTCATGCATTTTTACTAGCTGTTTCTTCTCCTATTTTCTGATTGAGCAAAACAAATCGCTAAAGGCTAAGCCCAAGCCGTAGGTGGTGCTTCTCAAAAGTGGCCTTGATAAGAAAGAAAGTGGCAAATTGCAAGTCATTGTTCAAAACAACTCACATCAAATTTAGTTCACAAGGCATGTGGGAGACTCAAAGGCAAAGTAGAAGAATATTCAATGTTCTTTTTGGTGCTTTTTGGTCTGAACGCTAAGTGCTTATGCTAGGCACAACCCTTACACGACAAATCCTCCTGAAATCATTATCCCTGCCTTGAAACATGCTGGTGGCAGCTTCATGCTTTGTGGATGCTTGTCTGCATCACGGCCTGGAAAGCTTGTGACTATAGAGAGTGAAATGGATGCAGCAAAGCAAACTCATAGCTGTTTATTTTAGTAAGAGGAGAATGATAGTAAAACAACAATATCGACACTTTGAGCAGAAACTATACATTACTTCATAGGTATGTGGAAATTACGTGAAGGAGGATTGTCTGGACCTTACTTTCTCTAAACAGGAAGCTGTTTCATTGTGCCTAGAAGGGAGAGGGATATCCTTGAGAAACACCTATGAGGTCATATTTGACGCTGAGCTTGCATTCCAGCTTGACGTAGAACACACTGTCCATTGGGACAACTCACTCATTTCCAGTTAAACGTACTTATTGTAAACAAATCATGTTTGCTTTGTTTTTGTTACAGCATGAGGCATGACATTTGTTTAGTTGATTGGGTCCCATTTCTCTGATATACTTTATCAGGTTCTAAAGGCTAGATCTTTTTTTATATCTCCAAAAGGCTGTTCTATTTTTTAACTGGTGAGAAGACATACTACCCACTCCACCTGCTTCTCTGGGGGTCAAACTGTTTCTCTGCTTGCCACCCCTAAGTGATTTCCAGTGGTACCCCATGGTAGGGGGGGCTGGTTGTAAACCCTGACTTGTCTTTCCTATCACAGTTGTCACCCGCCCTGAGGCCTCCCCAATGGCTGCTGGCTCAGGAGGTGATCCTGTCCATGGGCTTGTCAGCTAAGTGGCAGTTAATGCCTCCTGCTGTCACACTGTGACTATCTCACCATGTCACCCTCATTAACACACAATGAGCTCAGCTGCTCCCCACAGTGGGAATCTGCTCTGTCCCTTTTATTATTCTTCAGTCCCGTGACTCTGCTCTTTAATAGTGATGTGTCACCACTGGGAGTTTAGAACATACATATCATCTTTTTGCATTAAGATTATACATTTCTGTGATGTTAGAGCTACTGAAAAAAGGAAGTCTGTGGGAGTGCATTTGTTAAGAAAAGGTTTTTAATGTGTCTGTTTTTCATGTTGTTTGTTGTGTTAATTTTGGTTAAGGCAAGTTGCCAGTATAGTGGTGTGATGCCATCATAATTCGTGACCCAGATGAACCCAAGACGAGACTTGGTTCAGTCGGAAAATGTTCAAAACATTTTTGCAGGACACCTATGCCATGACCAGAATAATAACCTGGGTTGACACAGCTGCATGGCGAATCAGTGTCTTGGAGCTCTGCACCACTCAAGAGCCCCTGTAATCAATGATTTTCAAGGCAGTACCACCGGTGACATAAAATATATGCCACATGCTGGTAAATTTAAAAGTGCTCGTTCACTGTCATTCAAAATAATATATACATATCTAAATCTCCTATTATCATCAGTGGGACAAGCAAGTTTGCTAGCCCCAGGTAGTTTCAACAATGCATAGAAATTGTACCCCAGTTTCCACTGTCGTTACAGAATAACATTTTATTACAATGTTTTCCATCATGAAGTTGCAAGGAGGTCTATCAGAGGTATCAATCACACTGTAGTGTAATGTTGCATTCCTAGACTATTCTGTGTTAACACTGTGCAGTAGACAAGCAATTTTCTCCTCAGAATAACATTCTCACTTAACAAAGAAACTGTCTTGCATAAGAAAAGCCCTGAAAAAGTATTGAGAAACAATCTAACACCTTCACACTTCTTAAAGTGGCCTTATTGAAGCATGTTTATTCAATCAAGTGCATGTTAGAAGTCGTTATGCTCTAATTCAAGGCTGACTCCCCACTTCAAAGGGTTTACAGGACAGAGGGTGAAAGTAAGGATCATGTGATATTTCACCTGGAGGAGTTTGGGGTGAACTTGACAAAAAAATATTCTCCTTCCCTCTTTCCCTGCTGCTTTAGTTTTTCCACTTGTGGTTTCACTTGCATTGAGAGCTTCTTTGACCGCATGTTGTGGATACACAGCAACAGCTTCCAAATGTGAATGCCACACCTGGAATCAACTCCAGAGATTTTACCTGCCTAATTGATGAAGACATAAATAAGGAATAGCCCACACCTGTCCATGAAACAGCTTTTGATTCAATTGTCCAATTTCTTTTGGTCCCTTGAAAAAGAGGGGGGTACATATTAAAGAGCTGTAATTCATAAACCCTTTCTCCAATCTGGATGTGAATACCCTCAAATTAAAGCTGAAAGACTGCACTTTAAGCCATATTCATTATTTAACTCTCCCTTGAATATATTTTGGTAAACAGACAACATTTGTGCCAGTGTCCAATTATTTCCGGACCTTTCTGTAAGTTCAAATGTATGCAGAAACTTTAAGCTGCTCCAGATAAGAATCTGAAAAAATAATATGATGTAAATGTGTTTACAGCTGTGACTGTGATTTTATTTAAAAGGTTTTGAGCTGGGCACCTTGTTGAACTGATGTATTGGGTGAAATGACGTTATGGCATTTCCACTCCTTCTAAGGCATCTTAACGGAGTGGAGCCTCGATCCGTCGCAAACCCTTTAGAGAGACAACAGGAGAGCAACTCAAAAAAGGACAGCCTTGGAATTTAAAATTGAAAGACACGCTACAGCCCTGAGTAGAAAGTCCAGCTTTTTACATTGTGGTAAATGTGGCTAAGGTGTACTAACAATGACCTCAGTCCAAGTTTCAAATGAGAGGAAATAATAAGAATAGTGTTGTACTTCTCCAGTCTGTTACTGACTCCTTTCATTCACACTTTTCCCAAACCAAAGAGGACTCACATAATTCTCTCACAGTTTGAATTTGACATATGGTTTCTGCCTCCCAATCTTGTCCATTTCCATTTTGGGACTTTGCATAGTGTAAAAAATTGGCACTGGTTGTTAATGATATGGGCCATAGTCTTTACTCATCTGTAAATTGTTTGTTTGAAATTTTAGTATTCTTTAAGTAATGCAGATCATCAAATAGCTGTGGTCCAAACTTCTTGTGTTTTATGAGGGAGGGGTTGGGCAATTAAACAGAAATTACACTGGAATGCATTCATCTATTTCACTGGTTAAAGCAAACATGTTTTCAGCTTTTTCTCTAAGTATATTTGTTTTCATTTTGAGAAAAACAGGGGACGGAAAACACTTTGTTGAGTTTAATGTTGCTGTCAGCAGGGATTTTTGCAGACAATAAACACAGGAAGAGCCTGTCACTCGGGACTAGTTTGATTATACATCCACTCAGCATATGTGAATGTAACTTAATCATATATAAACACTAACATCCTCGGCTTCTATGTAAATCTCTACAAATCCAATCCAGCTCATGCGCATTGACGTTTTAATACAGTCCTCTAGATGTGCTGCTGCAGTTTCTCATCTGCTGTTTTTCAACATTATATCACAAAGCATTCCAAGTCTCCTTTTACTGACATAGTACCCTTCTGGTTTAGTTCCCTGACCCACCCAAGGTATGGGATGGAGCGTTTAGTAATCCTACAGGATGAGATCACCTTGGTAACAATGTAAAAAGCCCCCTAATTAAGCCATCCATTAATAGGGAAACATAGATGGTTAGTCTAGCTAGGATGATGGTGCTTTCATCCCGATATTACTTGATCAAAGGCCAATATGATTGAGTTGTCTTATGGTTTTACAGAGCCAAGGTGTTTCATTGTGGGCGATCTTCTGGACATTCTTCCTTCTGTGTAACAGTCTCACGCCCTGACATTTCACCCCGGCCCCCCAACTCCATCCCACATTCTCAGATAAGCTCTCAGGGTAGACAAGGTCCCCCCAGATACAAAGGCATTCCTATCAATACATCAGATGTCAGTGTCTTATTCACCCTGTTTCATTGCATTCCGCTTGTCTCCATATTTAGCATCACAGTCGATGACCTCAAATAAGATTCTCTTGCTATTACAAATGGATTTAAATCATACTATGCTGTTGCTGAGTAAGATTTAAATGAAGAATCTTAAGAAGGGCTGTTTTGTTCAAAGAAGCCACACTGAATCATGGTTTGGGATGAGTTCATCCTGGAAGACAGGATGGAAGAAAGTTCCCATGGGGAAGGGGAAAAGGGCCAGGGGTGTAACCGTTTCCATGAGTCATGTGAATGAGTTCATTCAAACATTTTCAATTACCAACCAGAACTGAACACCCCATTGATTTCATTCAGCCCATTTTCATTTTAATTCCGAGAAGAACCAACACCACTTCTTGCATCCACACTGAGCTGGGCAGCCATGGTGTTGTTCCGGCCTATGCTCCCCCAGCCCAATGTTCCCTCAGCTCTATGCTCCCCCAGCCCAATGTTCCCTCAGCTCTATGTTCCCTCAGCTCTATGTTCCCTCAAATATGTTCCCTCAAATATGTTCCCTCAGTCCAGTATTCTCTCAACCCAATATTCCCTCAAATACAGTATACAACTGTTTTCTTTTCCAGGTTTTTGGTTTCCCTGGTACATGATTAAAGAGAATGAATAAAATGCTTAGAGGATGTTATCATTATCTCCTCTGTGGTGAACTCAGTTAAGCACTAATGAGCTCCAGCAGCTCTTTGTTCATAAGCCTTTTCTGTGTAGGGAGAGAGGAGAACATACCCTTTGCCACTTCACTTCTGTTAGCTACTGGGGTAGATAGGTGCAGAATAACTCGATTAGGGCTTTTATGGGGTTTGGGGTAATTGATTATCTCAGACTTGTGTAGTAATAATTTGTACCCTATACTTAATATAAAGACATTCTAAGAAAAACATCCAAGTTCTAACAAACATTACAGGTTGGTTTATAAAAGTCTATTGTTTATATTAAATAGCTTTAACTAGAAATCCAGTCCCACAGGCCTATTTATAAGTCTTGGAGTTTAAAGACTGATATGGCAAGAGGCTAGACTGTTGCCTGCCAGCCTGCTCTGGAGGGCTGCTCATTCTGTTCCACTTTCCCTTTCTTTGGAAATAATTTAAGCATTTTGATCACTGATATGGCCCTATTCAAACCAAGTGAAGTGCAATGTAGCCTGACAAACAATGTTTTCAAGGAAATTAATGTCTTTCTCCGTTTCTACAACAAATGCATTTTGTTGTGTTCATTTGGCTTATGTAAAGACAGTGGATGGAATCTAGTCTCCTTGTTCCCTAATGCTTCACTGAATGTATGGACTTGATGTGGGAAGGTTACTCAGGTTCAGGGTGGGAATATTGCCGGAATAATCAGTCATTTGTTTAAACTGACAGCTAATTTATAATATATAATATATATTAATATAGGTAATGTATACTTGAATAACTATACAGTCTCTATTTGTTGGAGACTGTATAGTTAAGAGTAAAAATATATATACACATACAGAAATATGTATGAAAATTATGAAGCTTGTGTAACTGGCACCAATTTTTTATTTATTTAATTTAGCTTTGGCATTTTTGTGTAAAAAGCATCACACTAAAAGACACTGGGAAAGTGTACTCTAGTGAGAGTGCCCAAACATTAAATTTGTTAAAAAAAAGACAACTCACATTGGAACCCTTCTATGTCCTACGGAGGTGTTTTCAGTACTTCCAGCTTGAGCAAGTACCACCTCCCCAAGAGTCTACAAATAATTGAACATTTAAATATGAAATTATAGTGTCACACCAGATGATATCCATTTCTGGGACAAAATCTTTTTTATCAGAGCTGAATCAAAATATTGTGCCTGAACTTTGAAAATATCAGACTTATGAATAAATATCTGTTACAATTCTGTATTCTGTATATATTAATATATTTTTAATTTAATTAAATTATACTTTTTAAGCAGCGACCTACTGCCAACTGTTCCCAGGTCAATACTGTAAATAAAAATATGTTCTTAGTCTATGTACCTAGTAAAATATATATTTTTATATAGTTTAAGATAGATCAAAATGCCTACCAAGACAAGTTGGATCAACTTGATATATATTTGATCCCCTAATCCAAGTCATATGATGACCTTATTCTTAATATAGTCTTGATAGTCTTGAAAGTTTCATAGTATGTTAATGCTAGGATTGTTATCATGAAGGCTTTTACCATTTTTCTTTTCTGGACTGTGCTCAGGAAATGGATTACCAACTAGAAAAAATATCATCCTTGACATTGTCATTACCAACCATTTGGGTATAAAATATTATATTATTATACTGCTCAACCGAGACTCATTCTGTCATGAAGAAACTAGGAGAAAGGAAAACATCAAGCATCCTGAGTTTGTGTCAGCAATTTTCACCTCAGTAAATGACAGGAAATAACAAAGGTGGATAGCACATATTAGAGAAGTGGCTTGCATGCTTGCTCATGCTCCTTTTGTGTAACACAGGATATCCATAAGAACATCTCTAACAAGCAGTTTGGCTGCTTCAAGAAATGCTCTAAGACCCCCTGCTGTGTAAGCATGGCAGGCTGCAAGAGAGTCCCCTCAACATGGTCTTCACAGACTGCAGCAAGGCTTTTGATTATGTGGATCATACTATTGCAGTTAGAAACAATTATTTGTCCGACCAGAGATAATGCAATTTTTTTTGGTTCGATTTACATCTATTGCAAGGTGACTGCTCGCATTCTTGCATGCTCCCCAGAAGCTATTGTAAAGTAAAAGACTCCCCTGGTATCTTAAACAGGGCAGAGACAAGACATTCATTAGTAAACAGGGGAATTGAATTCCCTCCACCCTGACTCAATCTTCAGGCTCGGTTCCCTTTGCGTCTTTGAGCCCCCATCATGTTGTTCCCTGACGTTTCCTCAACCAAAGAACATTTTAGACAGAGCCTCTGCTTAACAAATTCAAACAAATTGTTTGAACAGTTGCTGCATTTCCCGCAGAGGCTCACACATAACCCACCAACAAAATCCTCATTGTCCCACCTGAATCATTTACGATTCTGCTTACAATGGCCTGGGTTTACGTGCCAGCCACTTCTGCAGACCTTCTAAGAAATAAAATGGCCGCCTCAAAAGAGAGGTTGCATTAGCTGCAGTTCTACTTGGTCCAGTTCCAAACTGAACCTTCTACCTACTTGAACTAACAGATAAAAAGACAGCACTATGACCTAATTTCTGAAACTCCTTAAAGCTGCTTAATGCTAATATTGTATACTACATTACGGTTTACAGAGTAAATCTGGCAAAAACGGTTATATAGTAATTTCTACAATATGTACTTCTTAATCACATCTTTGGTTTTCAAGCAAATGATGACACCAGGTTTGTAGTCTTTGTTGAGACTGTACACTAATATGTATTTATTATAATCCCAAATGTATTGAACAAGTCATGACTTATACCATTGTTGCACTAAATGAAACTAATGAACAGTTTTGTCTCATGTTTCTAAAGATGGGAATTTATTTTTCTCAGTCAACATTTAATGTCTTCTCAATTAGAAATGCGCTGTAAGTCAATAGGCAACTCCAAGCACATAGCCATCATTAGATGTTTCACTTTCTGACCACTTCTACTCCCTTTGCATATGTAAAATATGTTATATATATTGATTCTTAGCACTCACTAAAAGTGGAGCGTAATCCCATAATTATGTGTGTGTTCTGCTATCATGGGATAGCATGCACTGAAGGAAACTAGGCATCTGGTTAGATTGCCCTGACCATCACAGAGGCTTTGCCATTCATGTTCCACTGATACTTAGCTTAACCAAACCAAAACAGTTGGTGTTCCTGTTTCTTTGGTTTCCTGCTCGATGTTTGATGAAGAAAGCGAACATAATTCTGATAGTGAATGAAGATTCTGCAAACTTCAATATGTTTAAAATCCCTTATATTTACTGAACAGTAGAGATTTATACATCAATAGAAAGGATATAAACCCTAGCTCAGAATGGAGCAATGTGTCCATCATCATAGCTGGGAACACAACACAGATGCCTGTGTAAAATATTTAATTCCCTAATAGGATAATAGTTACACAGCATTTTAAAGCATGGGACATCACTGAAAATAGTTGAAAATTAATTGAAAATCTATTGCATTATTTTTTCATTTTTTATTTGAGATGTTTTGAGAAGTGGGCTAAGTTGTAGAAAAGGAGCTAATTATGGGGAAATATCTAATTGTGTCACAGTGGGTACAGTTATACACTGTATTTGCCTGTAGTTGTAATCATTCTCTATTACAAACTTTGATTGGCTGGGATTCCTGGAGTCCTAGAATGGCCAGATGATGTTTGTATTTAGGACTGTCTTGCGGATATATCACCTACAAATGTTTTTTTTGTAAGGTGTAACTGCTTTTGACTTCCAAGCCTCGTATTCATGGAATGTCAGACAGAATAAAAATAGAATAAAAAATATATGATTGTGTTTCTTATGTGTGTGCTTCCTTTCCTATGTTTCCCATGTGTTGTTATTACAAAGTATTTATCATTGCATGAATAAGGAAACCTACATTAAAAAGTATTACCCAAATGTGAAACAAGCGAGAGTGGGAGTGGGCAAGCAATACAATTAGATACAAACTGATATTTATTTTACACAAACTCAGGTGTGGGGACATTTTCCCCAAAGGATAAAATGTTTTCTGTAAAACACTTCTGTGAATATGTAGATTAATTGAACTTCCTCTGTAAATCTGTATGTAATGGCCATGATCTGCTTAAGATAGAGGGAGAGATACCTTTCTCTCAGTCCATCCTGGATCAAGAATGAGATGAATCTTACTGGTGTAACACAACTTATGTGATGGTTATTCTCAGCCTGTTATTGAAACCGCACATATTGGACAAACAGAAGAGGATTTTTCAGTGTGCTGCCTGAGGTGATGATGACCAACATCAATACAGGAAGTGAATTACTGTGTTATTTGCAGCTCTGATGTTATTGGCTGACAATCATGTCCGTTTTCTGAAAATGATTAACGTATGACAAGATAGCACACGATCTTCAGAACTCACTGGAAACAGACACAGGCAAGTCTTTCTCACTGCATCTCTATATGTCCACACTGACAGCTATTAGCTGCACATGTTTCAGCTACACAAACAGGGTCTGATTTTCTTCACCAACAGTGCTGTTCTGTGTTCTATCTCTCTGACCAGGTATCATGTCAAATAAGTATGTGTTATAAACCGACAGGTTTCAAAGATGGGAAACAGCTGTGCGGCCCAGTTGCCCATTGCCAAAGTCATGTACTGTAAAAGTGAAGGACTTAATAGTGACAGGTCTCAACACATGGCAGCAAGGGGACTCCCCAAACCCTGCTGTGTCACTGCTCCAATATCTGCAAGGTATTCCACTGTAATAAGATAATTTAGGCTAAGGAGAGATTCTTTCCAAAGTCCTGTCTGGCTCCCTGTGTTGGTAACTGTACACACTCTGCAACCCAAGAGAGAGTTTAAACTAGCCCACTACTAGAAAGACTATAGAAACATCCTCATAGCATACCCCATCCACACACAGGGACAAGACACTACCTACGCTCTTTGTTGATAGTCTTCAGAAAGGAGTAGTATGCATTTTCATGCAGGCTAATCTCTTTGATTCTGCTTTGCCATTGTTATATATTTACACAATGCACACTTTGATGAGTCTTGGCCATACATGCCAATATCTTACAGGTGCCTTTGGCTTCTGGTAGACTGTCTAGAATGTCCTCCAGCTTTTGGAGGGACAGCCTGATCTAGGCAGGGTCAAGGTAGATGCCTTACACCTTCAACTTCTTCATTACTGCCTGGACCATGTTTCAAAGGATATTCAAGTCTGTTTAAATATTTTTAAACCCATCCTCTGACCACAAAGATCATCAACAATTTTGCCATTAGGCAAACGCCCTGGTTCTTATAGATTAGCATTTTTATTTAGAAGAAAAAAAAAATGGTATGTAGTAAAATAATCCTAAATTAAATGCCTGAAACTATGTGAAAAACAATGAAATGGGCGTAAAGTTTTTAATGGCCCTGTAAATAGCTGACACATTTTTATTAGCTTTGTGCACATCTCTTTTGTTCTAATATTTTTCAAAAGCATGCATTTATGTTTTTTTATTGCAAATAAAATATGTACTTGACTGTGGAAGTTTCAGGTAAGCTTTTAATCAGATTATTTAGGACTGAGGTAGGTATATAGGAAGCATATTTACAAGGTCGAAATGCATGAAATGACACAATATTACATGGTTGAACAGATTCTGAACCTTGACAAAACCAATGGAAGTTGAATGATCCTGTGAGTCAATTGAGTCAGAGTTCTTACTCCTTATCTCAAACCTTTTATTCTTGACATTTCTTTGAGAAAACCACTTGTAGTCTAAACTGACCAAATTTCTGACTGAAACGGTGGCTGTGCACTATGTCTTGTTCTGTAAATGTATTCTTGTATAATTCAACGTTGTTTTTCACAAGCTTCATGCTGTTCAATACGGGCAGATTCAGGAAAGCCTGAAGGACACTGAAAAAAAGGATGTTTCTAGTCTGAGAAAACTATTTAGTAGAACATGATGACATCATGCACTGTCTCTGGGCTGAGGTGATCAACTCAATGACGAACTAATAGGTAACCAATGACGTCAATGAAGGACTCTCAGTAACCTTTCCATTGATGCTGGGTATTACATATGTAGAGTGGATGATTTATCTAGGAACAAATGACGGAGTGATGAAAGGATAAGATTAAGAGAGTTGCTTGAACGCCACACTTAAGGGGGTTATGGCAGTGTGGTTGTAGATGTGACAGCTGGGTACCTTCAAGACAATACGTGATGCCACAGAACTTCTACTTGTTTATTAATTGCTGCAATATAGGGCCATCCCTAAACAAAAATACAGTTTAAAGATGGTCTGGAAAAATAATCTAAAGCAAGCTACCACCCTGGGTATTTCCTCAGGAAACACAGGAACGATGGTCAGGGGTTGGCCAGTGTTCTGTTGTTAGTGTGGAAATCACTTAACAAACAGAAGACAGTCCGGCAGAGGCTGCATCAAGCAGAAACAGTATTTACTCCATCATGTTATTTATTGAATTTTTACCCTTTCTTTTTTAAGAATACTTTGTTACATTAACAAGACTTTGGACTACATACCCACCCAGTGTTTCCGTACAATTCCCTTCAACAAACATTTCAGTGTATGAATCACAACGAGACAGTCATACATCTGTGCTATCCTTCACATTGTAAAGCTCTGTCGGAGGTTGCATGACAAGCCCATGGAGAGGAACTGCTCAGCGTCCATGACTCACATACCAGGAACTTTAATGACATTCATCCCACTGCCCCATCCCACCCTTCTCCTGCCCCCCTCCAGTCCCAGACAAACAGCACTGGCGCCCACTCAGTGAAAAGCGGGTGTCATTCCCGGGTGCAGTGAGCACAGACAATGACACAATGACAAATAAAGGCTTAAACCAGACAACGGGGGGAAAACCTGTGAAACAAAATGGCTGATATTGAGTAATGAGAAACCGTCCGGTGATGTTGTATTAGAGGCCTGTGTGAGTAAAAACAGGAAAGCATTTCAATGTGAGATGAACTCTTTCTATTAGGCAACAGCAGACAGGGCTTTGCTGTATGAGGTCGACAAGCTGGTCATTTTGTAGACTACATTTGACATGGAATGTTATATACCAGCTCTGGTTTTCCATAAACCTCTACTCAGGATTTATGACATGCTTAGTGTACTCTTGAGGTTAGTGAGTGAAGTTAGCCTTAGATTCAAGCTAAACCCAAATCTTCAGAACTGCTGAATGATCAACACAGAATGTGTTATCACACTAACTTGTTAAAGCTTGGTGAGTTTTTGTTGGAGCTGTTGTTTCATTTTCACACTATAATCTAGTCAATGTAATGGCCTATCTATATGCATGCTAGAGAAGTGCAACTTCAACACTCTGTGGCCAGTTAGCATTTAAAAGACCATAGGCTGATTATCTGTCAGGAAGGATGATGACTGAAAAGGATTTACAAGTGTGTTTCTCTCCTATGCAGTAAACCATTATATTGATACTGTTGAATAAGATTTGGAGGTTAAACCTGGCCATAAAAAAATTGAATTGTGGTGAAGGGTCTTCCCCAACAGTGCATGGGGAGCAATTCGTGTGAACTACTTTATTCAGATACCTTGCTGGCTATATGGGCATGGCTTACCACATACCCCTGGTTTCACATCCATATACCCTGGAACACTACTTGCCACTGAATGCTCCTAAAGGACACACATGCTTTGGGCCACGGGTTAATTGAGTGGGAACTGATTCATTGAGTGAGGATTTCCTACGTTGTTGAGAAGGAAAGCTCTGTTGTTGAGAAAGACATCTTGTTGAATTGAAGCGGACGTTTATTTTTGGAAGGCTCGTTGGGCTAAGACAAGTATAACCTTTGTGGGATTATGACTTAAGTGAAAGATAATGTAACAACGTAATATAATAATAATAATGTAACTCTTTGATAGTTAGTTCATTTGGTCAATTCCTCCCACCGCATTGTTAAGATAATTTCCTGCCAACACCGATATAACCTTTAATGTTTTTCCACTCAACCTCAAATGTAAAGACCCTGTCCAACCTGTTGTTGGAGTGTTATTCAGAGCTCTGTATACACTTGGTTTAACCTAGGGTGGTGTGGTCGGATCTATGGTACAGAACGTTTGGTCATTGCCTCTCTGACCTGGTTATGACGTTCGGCATAGTTTGGCAAGTTATTTTATCTACTGCCGCTCATTTAGTATAGTCTTTAGGATACATTCCAGTTTAAATTGAGATGTTATGTAAAGGAAGGTAAATGTCTCGTTCACACTCTCTCTGCAATTGTTTAACACTGTTTAATAATCACTGAAGAATTAACTTAAGATCAGAGGTGTCAATGTCATCCTATGAGGGCCTGCTGCTTTTGATTCATCTTTTCAGTTGTGCCCAATTTGAACAATGATTACTTCCTAACTAATGAGAGACCCATGAGAATGGGGCATAAAAACTACAAATATTCTGTCAAATGAAATTGACAACAGTGCTATAGACAAACCTAGTGGAGCCCTGTATATAAGAAAACTGAATGCAAATGGTTTTAAAAGAAAACCTCCCTCCACCCCAGTACACATATTAAAAGATTCCAGAGAGGACAGATATATCTTCTCTAACCTGTTAATGTTAAAGCTGGAGGTTTACATTCTCTATTGTTATTAAGTCTGAATGTCCTGTTATTTCAGTCACTGGTTCCATGTCCTTTTTCTATCATCTGTAGCTGACTGTGTTTGGTACATCTTGATGGGATTTTACATGCATGGCAATTTCATGCAGACAAAAGCATTTTTTTGTATTTTCCTATGGCATGATCAAAACTATGTTTGATTAATCATAACCTATTTTAAGCCAATCAATGTGAGGTCAATGTGACATGTTGCTTGGTGAAGTCCAGACCACCACACATATTATAGAAAGAAACAGGTTTTATTTACCAAGATAACTACAATTTGTTTGGGTACCAAAGAAAGCTACATCTACATGACACAAGCTGAATGTTAAATACTTTGAGATATTAAACTTGGTATATGCTCAATCTTAAAAAAAGCTTTAAAAAATTGACAACAGCAATGTAAAATTAACATGAAAACCTATACTTAAATAGGAAAACATTTTCTCAAAATGGATATTTATCTCGTCTCTATATTTCTTTCTTGTTTTCTTTTGATTTCAATCAAACACTATTGGGGCCATTCTTACAAAACAATGAAACAGCTTAAAGTTCAAGCTTTCCTTTGGTACAATTGTTGATTTACCTGCCATGATAAAAGGGTTAACCAATTACAATCACTGACATGATTGATTGATATCTGATTAGTTTGGAACTTGCTTCAGTGATTGTCTACGTTTCACTTGGACATACACTTTAAAACAAAACAAAAAATCTGCAGATAGGCCCTGCATGAAATTTGATAATCTGTTTTGGTGACAAGAGGTATGAAGAAATGAAGTATTCCTTACGAAAGTGAAAATATCTTTTTTAAAACAACACATGTCTTGTCTGTCATTATGGTATTTATGTCAAATAAAGCATGTTTCTCTCCAATTTCTTTCTTTCTTTCTTAGTTACTGGCCCTCTCTGTCTCTTGCAGTCCAAACAGGTTCTGAAACTGAAGCTGGTTCATCCTGTAACCAACCACCCTGCATGCTGCCACCATCGATCTTACCACCTTCACCCACAAGCCAGTTGAACCAATCTCCTTCTGCATCCCTCTCTCACCTTTTTAAATATTGTTGTGGGCATGGGAGCTGAAGACTGGTCATTACACAAGCCCCATAGCAAACGTGAGTTTTTGGAGATTTGCATAGAAGAATGTAAGAGGAATAATGAGATATTCAGAATAAAAAATTGGTATGTTCAGCAAATTTGAAAGTATTCTTCAGATGAATTTACCAATCCCTTCAAATCCATTCCATGATTTCGTTGCAGTTCTACATCCTCTTTTCGGTTTTCAGATTGGTGTGGATGTTGGGAGTTGTCCAACTTTTACTTTCTCATTGATTGTGACATTGAGCAGATCTCTTAGCTTCTTAACCACCACTAAACGGTGGACTCTGCTGGAATTTCTAAATGCTAGTGATGAAGTCTCCCTCCCTACCTCACAGATTCAACCACAGATACTACAGCTGTGGGCCAAAGATTATCTGTTCTTTGTCAGGAATCTTTGGCATTGATCTCATGTTGCCCTCATTAAATTAATTTGCATTCTGCAGTGTCATCATCTAGAGATCTTCAGTCAAACTTAGGACAAACACAAACATGCCCAATCATAGTGTAAAACCTTAGAGACCACTGAACAATCAACAAACCATTCCGTCAACTGACAACTGTTAATGCTGGGCTGTTTCAACAAATGATATCTTTTGTGTGTCTAGACACTAAGATACGGGTTATCTAAATTACTACCTGATTCTTCATGAAACAGACCAGGAATCCTGGGTCCATTGTTTGGTAGGACAGATAGAGGCTTTGATGATAGGCTTAAAGGACAGATAAAATGTTTACAGAAGGATGTGTGTTTGCTCATCAGTAAGGCTGCCCTGGGAAATATGGGGCCTCATTGACCACTGATGAGTTCTGTTTATTTCCTCTTAATGGTCAGGAAACAGGGCCTTTCAAATAAAATGTAAATGTCTTACATGGATTTAACTAAAGAAAGCATTGATTGTTCAAGCTCTGCCCATACATTTGGTTTGGACTACGAAACTTTAATAATCCATGGTTGTTGACAATAAAGGTTAAACCAAGACAATATAAATTGTTTGCAAATCAAGTAATTTAAGAGCCAAAAAGCATCCTAAAGGTATTGGAGTTCATTTTTATTTTACCATAGAAGAAAACAGGACATGCATCAGTGTGGCAGTTCATCATCATGTTTACTAAATTGGGGCTCTGGGAACAACACTGAGAGACACTTTCTATGTACAAGATTTCACAGTCACAGTCGAAGACACTGACACATAAAGATTATTCTATGAATTACTGCGGCAGCTGAAATAGAAAGAGAAAGACAGGACTATGACAAAAATGTGTTGACTTGTTACCTTGGACCCATCACCCCTCACCCCTCACCCCTCACCCCTCACCCCTCCCTTAGAGTCCCTTATCAGATCTTGTCATCAAACAGTCATATCCTCACATTGTCTCAAAGGAAAGCTGACCTTCCAGCTGTAGATATAAACTCAATTCAACCCTTCACTGCTCTTTTCTCCCTCCCTCTCTGGAGAAGGGAAGGGTGAGTGGGCAGAAACAATGTCACTTTTAAGAAGGCACACTGGCTATTTCAGGCCAAGTCATGAGTCCTTACAGATTCACACTGTGTCCATCATTTAACAAAGAGGAATTCTCAGCAAAGAGCAACAACATTTTAAATGAGCTTCAGTTCTGTGGTGGACCAGTACCGGACAAGTATGCATGAATATATGGCTTTTCATTTAACCTTGATTACATCATGAGTTTAATGTGCTCAGTTACACAACTCTTTTTCTATGGTGCCTGCTTTCACTCATATTCCTATTAACTCCCCAACAGAGGAAGAGTGTAAGATGTTGCCACCAGCAGACAGTATATAAGCACAGTAAAGGGCAAAACAAAGCAACAGCCCACATAAACAAGACTACAGTCTACTATAGAATGCTGTAGAACTTACAATGGAAGTCATTAGTGCTGTGCAATCAGCTGTAATAAAGTTGATTGCATACTTATTATACTATGCTATACAAGACTGTAGTATCCATCAATAATTTGTAATACTTTTCACAGAATTTTGTAGTATACCTAAGTAATAAGGCTCAATTCCTGTGGTACACGGCCAACGTACCCCAGCTAAGAGCTGTTCACGGGCACAATACATCACAGCAGTGGTATATTGGCATAAGTCCCTTAAAAAACCTTATTGCTATTATAAACTAGCTACTGCTGTGATTAGAGTAGTTAAAAGTGATGATGTACCCATTATACATGCTCTCATATACCACAGCAATCAGCCAATCAGCATTCAGGATTCAAAGCACACAGTTTATAATGTAGAATACTACAGTGCACTGATATCAAATACCCTTTGGACTTCTTCCATCCTTAACTTCACCCTCATCCAGGTGTATAAAAGAGCAGAAGTAGAGCAGGTAAAGTCACCCTTCTGAGAACAGAACAGAAATCTGCAAGGCATTCTGCAACACCACATGTGTCTGACTGATTCCACCAGTGATTCCCGAAATCCATGTCATTGACTGTGACAGAATCATATCGTCATCCAATCCTGGAAACTAGATTTCAAGAACCGTTTCTTATCAGTTTTCAGTTCTGGTCCAGGGGCCTGGCTCAGGCCCAGAATATAACGATCTTCATATGGAGGTTGAGACCTTTGCATAAGCAGCCAGCCACAGCCTCCTACACATTCATATCTTTGACATCATTTCCTGATACTTGCTGGGACTGTTTATTTCCTATTATATGGGACTGCTATGAATAGTTTTTTAGGGGGAGTGTTGGGTCTGTAAATCTTATGCATTTCATGGGAATATGGGAAAACTGGGGGCATTAAATATTTTAGTAATCATCTAAATGGAAATTAGGTGGTGTCAAGCTGTTCGCATTACTGCACACTGGGATGTTGTAAAAATGTGCTTTTACAAAGACTTGCATGCCCCTTGGGACTCTGTACATTTTCTATGTGGGGATTCATCACTTTTTTGTCCCATGAACTGAGCCATGGTCTCTATGTCTGAAATTGAGCCATGTTATTGTTACTCAAGTCTTGTTTAGTTAAGAATGTAAGACTAATATAGTCTTGTGGGGCAGTTTTCTTTATATAGTGTTCTGCTAGGGCTGCTTTTGTTGATTTCTATCTTGGAGTAATTTGTATTCACATAGGTTCCCAAGTCTGAATTATTCCCTTATTAAATGGAGACATTTTGGCCTTCAAGTACAGGAGTTAAATAGCACTAGTATGTTCTAAGATTAACACTAACATAAGAGAAAGAACAAAATTGGAGTGTTCTTGTTTCAGGAATCTTTTTAGAAGTCACAAACAACATCATTGCCTTATGGGACCCCTGATTGTGTCTTTTCAGTCCTTTTTGACTATACATTTTCGTTTTTCAGTGTGTGTGTGTGCATAATTGTAAAACCTGACAAATCACTCCATTCAAGGTTTTTTGGCAGGTCCCAAGTAGGGAAAATGTGATTTCCCAATTAGTGGTTAGGTTTGAGGGTGGGGAATTCTATTTCTGGCTTAGGGGTTGGGTTAAAAACAAAAATTACAATTGAAGTTAGTGTTAGAATTGTTTTTTTAAGTTTAATAATGTTTTTACAGCTGTGATTTAGGTTTTGGTTATGTTAGGTTAGGTTTATGGATAACATTAAAGTTAGGGTTTGGGTTAGGTTTAGGGAACATTAATTTATTTATTACTGGTCCCCAGTATCATATAAAAAAACTGTGTATGTGACACCCTTCATGTGACCAAGAGTGACAGACTTGTTTTAACAGTGCTGAAACTACTGATTGTGGACACAGTGAGAGGGCTGTGGTCACCTGTCATGAATATGCCCCAAAGTTACCAGACACTAAAACTGTAGGGTTGCTCTCAAAGTGCTTCCTCTGGAATTTGCAACTGTCTACTAGCTGGGGCTCTATGAGGAATGCCAAACAATGCAAAGGACATATATGGAATATCTGTGGGAATGAAGCAGCCTCATTCTTTTAATGGAACTGTCAGACTAAATGCCAGCTTTATTTATTCAAGGCATATAGCAGAAGACGAGAGATCAAACTTTTTTTCTACAGTTTTTAATAAATGGTACAAATATATCACAGGATTGACAGAGGAGTATAATCGTTTTTGAACCTTCTAGAAAATAAAAATGTTTATACGTGGAAAAATCACAAATGGGATCTGAACTATGTTGGCCCTTTAATTTTGCCTACAGCTAGATGCCTATGGGGATGAAGCTGATCTGCTGCAGAAAAGAAACAGACCCCAGTTAGCTATATTTTATACCCTGTGATGTTTGCCATAGCCTGTCAGAAAAGCATTTGGATACTGACACTTGTGAGAATGTTACAGAGGCGCAAAGGCATGTTGACCACAAATAATTAAAAATAAAACGTATTTTTTGATATAGGAATATTGGAATAAAGAAACGTTATTCCTACATGTATTTGTAATCATTATAGAATGGTAGCATCCACATCCATACTTGTGCCCTGAGTGAGTCTTTTTTATTAGGTGATCTTGCTTTCCATTAAATATATACGACAGGAATTATAATGTAATGGTTTGGTGAAAAATGAGATGTTGATGCTCACTGAAGACAGGCTGAACATGTCGAGGCCTTTAGAAATGTACTGCTCAGGTAAATTACATTCAGAGCTATCTCTGTCTTACTCATTGTGGTTATTTTGCAGAGAGACTGTCTTGGCCTTCAACACTAAACTAAACCTGCTCTGAAAGTGTGGTTCTAGATTCAAACTCATATGTTATATCAGACCCATGTGACCACAAACTGCAGAGTGCAGTACCACAGCACCGGTTGCCATCCATTATTCTGAAAACGACAGCTTCTTCTCCAATCCAAGTATTCTTGTAGCTCTCTTTAATCTTAATGGTCCTGAACTTCAAACTTTTAGCTCAACAGAATCCAGTGTTTTTGTCTGTGTTTAGTTTATTTTCTTCTTTGTTTTGGAGGCACTTGCTTTCCCACCAGTCAGAGAGGCCATGCACTGGCAAAGGAGACCTCGGGCTGTTTGTTTTAATGTGGTGTCTGCTTCAGTAACTTTCAATGTTTTTGATGATTTTGGACTTGGGTGGCGGTAAAAGAACTTGGATATGGGTTGGTAGAGAATAAGTGTTCAAGAGCAGAGAGAGAGGGAGTGAGATGGAGCAAGAGGGAGAGTAGTAGAAGGACTGGCTGAAATTGACTGGGAAAGTGGGGGAATGTGACAAACATGGTAAGAGATGATTGCCAAATAAATCCTCAGAGGCCAGCTGCCAGCATATGGAGGACAATGGACAGAATATTTGAGCTCCAGCATGAAAGAGGCTGAAATGTCTTCATGAGAATGTAAAAAGTTGTGCAGGGGTCAGAGGCCTAAAGTAAAAGGTTGTGTGAAAGGGGAACTCCAACTACCATGGCCATGTGTAGGCAGAAGTTCACACACCCGTTCACCTTATTGAGAACACGGGTTGTAGAAGAAAATGACAGGGTGAAATGATTGAAGGGAACCACTTCCGACCAAACACCACCCACTAATCTGAGGGAGTTGCCTTACAAACATAGCATGTTGCAACGTAGTCTCAGGGGACTTCGTGGAATATTTTATGTAAATCCATGACACCCAATTTTGTATGATATGTTACGTTATGTTAGGTTACATTATAATGCGCTACAAAAACATATAACACATTACGAATTGGCAAAAACGTAACATATCTTACGAATGCTATTACAATGTATAATATGTTACAACCGTTATTAAAATGCGTAATATGATACGAACACCAGACAAACATATCATATTTTACAAACGGTATGGAAACATATAATTTATTATGAATTTGCACAAAATGAACAAGCTGTGTTTCAAACTGGCAATGTTCAGATCTGAAAGGCATCCTACACCCTGCTCCACACAGGGGACATGGATATCAAGGAACGAGTAGTGGCCTTGCCAAGGTTGCTACAATATGTAATAAATGCATTTTAACATTTCAGTTAATAATAGGTATCACAGCATTGGAGTTAAGGTTTGGGTTAAGGATTTGGGTAAGGTTAGAAAACGAGAAAGGTTAGGTTAACATTTGGTTAAGGTTAGGTATCACAGCAAAGGGATTAAGGTTAGGGTTTAGCTTTGGGTGAGAAAGAAAAATACTTGTAACATATTGATGTTGACTCACCTCTTCTAAGAGCAAGTTCCTGTTTGGGGTAGTGGGTATGGCACCCATCTGTAGAGTGGAAGGTCCCTGGTTTGCAACATACCCTTACATTTTTTTCTGGATTATTACTCTAACGTTACTTTATCTAACGTAAAATATCTTACGAATTCTGCTGTCAATGATTTACGTAAAATATTAATATATTCTGTGTAGTCCCCTGAGACCAGGTTGTATGTATACACACTTGATGCAAAATGCACACAAAGTACACATGCACACAAACATACAGCTCTGAAAAAATTAAGAGACCACTACACCTTTTTCTTTACATTCCAAAAATGTTTAAAATGAGGAGCAGAACCATTCAATTTGCAGTGGTCTCTTAATTTGAACCCTTCTGTTCCTCACTTTTTTGGAAAGGAAGGCACATTTTTTCCAGAGCTGTATACACACAGATGTACTCTCACATAAACACACACAAACCTGTTAACCTCATCCCTGGAAATGAACTCATAATGAAGATGGGGATATAGAGTGAACTTTGAACTACATCAGTGGAATTGAAATATTCCATTTAATGTTACTGGACTGTGGTTAAAGCACTGCAAAAGTATATTTGAAAATGACAGATAATATTTATTGCCACTTGTACTTCAAACAACCCTGATTTATTGGAAAAGGAAATCTGTGTTTTATTTTTCTGTACATTCTTACAGATTACGCTACAGCAAATTCTTTCTGCCGCATGATTATTATGGTAAAGAGAGGATGCAAAGATCAAAAGAAAAAATAAATGAATCTTATAAAGCTGGCCTAAAACAGAAGACTGAGTATAAAAAGGATATTGCTTATGTAATTCATGTGGTGTGAGGGATTTTGGTGTTCTGTGATTTCTGCCTTCCTGCCAAGCCCTGCCTTTCCTGGGCAAAGGTTCAAGTATAAGAGCTTTCCTTTGGATGTGTGGATTCAACCCAGATGAAACTGAACAGGTCTATGCGGTTCCACACACCACTAGGCAGTTTTAACAGTCAGTAGGTTGGATTTGTAGTGTTGCTTTTGGTTGCTTTTCCTGGGCAAATTCTACTACGACATCCAAACTCTTGAATGGCTCAGGATACGTTCCGTGACCTATGTACCTTTCTGAAAAATATTTAATATGACAGGGAAAAGTGTTATTGTGCATAAAAGCAGATTCTAAAACATTTACCAAGTTTTCAGTAAAATTAGGAGAAAACTAAAGTTTTTTTTTAGTTATTTACTTAATTGCTTATTTTGTATCCAATTTTGTATCTTATTTTTTTACCCTCTGTTCATTTTCCAACAGCATATTGTGCTTAGCCTTAACATTGTAGATCAGCCTGTGGATGTCCTAGACAAAACCAAACCACCTCCTTGGTCCAGGGACTCAACTGATTATTCAATATTTTGTATAATTCTTAGCTACAACTGGCAATTTTTACAGAATATCAAAAAAAGCGTGACTCCTTTTCGTAACTTTTGGATGATACTGGCTGGTTTGGGAGCGACTTACAACAAAACAAAACAAATCGTGTCCCAGAGACTCTAATGATTTCAATGGAGTTACTTGTGCGTTTGTGGCTCCAACCAATTTGTCATGGTAATTATCTATGTGACGCAATGCCAGAGCAGAGGAAGGACGGGGGGCCGGAGCTGAGGGAGACTCCACCCGAGGCAGGATGAGATGCCGGAGCGAGGGGAGGAGGTTCCACCCCCAAAGCCGAATGGGGCACCGCAGTAAAGGGAGGAGGTGGCAAACGCTGGGGCTCGTCAGTTCGCCACTACGGAGGAGGGGGTGGCTATGGTTTGTCGTCCCACGATTCCAGGGGTGGCAGCAGGAACCCCTTGTCGAGCCACTCCAGAGGTGGTGGCGGCAGATGCGTTGCGGCCCACCCCTTTGGGGATGACACTGGGGCATAGACAGAAGCCCTGACTGGGTGTGGCGTCCTCGGCCGCCGACGCGTTCGGAAACCAGGGCCTCAGACATTCTTCCCACATATGTCTTCAGCTCTCGAATGCTCCCTGTTTGGGGGACCTCAGCGTGAGCCAAGCCCTCCACCACCTGACTTGCTCCTCCAGAGGTCGCTCAAAGAATACTTCTGCTGGTCGCCGATCCTCCGGGGTGCCTCCGTCCTCCTCCCTTTCCTGGTCCCGAGTCTGCAGGGGCCCATCCAAGGGCCCCCACGATTTCAGAGACGGGAGCACCTCGTCTTCATTGTTGCCGCTGGTGATGGTAGGAGTCTGACTCTGGCCATCTGAGGAGTTCCCCTACCATCCAACTCTGCCAGGTTCGGTGGATCATTCTGTAATGGTCCACGGAAGGCAGAGCACAAGGCGCAGAGAGAGAGTAGGGTAACATCCTTGTTATTTGTTTTGGGACACAACACACTTGGCACAAAAAATGACCCACAATATAAATGACTAAAAGGGCAACAACGTGGGGGAGCTGCCTCTAAATGGGGACAATGAAAAACAGCAGCGCAGAGATGCCTAGAGGCACCTCTGTGGGCAGACCTGGTTGTGGCCCCAAGGTGCATGGAAATGACAGAATTGATAGACTTTCAACTCACCCATAACAACAACAGAAGGTCAAAATAGTATTGAAAAGGTTGCCTGCAATTAAGACTGAAAGGTAATGGCTTGACTCAAATCACATAGACAGCCCTTAAGCACTTTCACTCACAGGAATCCCCATTTAAACTGGATGCAGTTTGACTGCCATCAGAATCAGAATCAGCTTTTTTCACCAGGTATGTGTAAATATATGTGGAATTTTACTCTGGATTATACAGACTCACTATGTGGTTACTCATAAAAACCTTAAACAAAGGACACTTGTTTAAGTCCCCGACTGCAATATACAGTACACACACATAATAAACCAAACAACAACGTAATAAGACTGGTGAGACAGTAGTACAATGAGCAGGGTATAAAGGGTGCTGGAAATAAATATTTTTGTGCAGGTATTATTATCTATATAATGATGGTGGATGTGAAATATGAAATATACAGTATGAAGTATCTTAAGTGATGCTCCCTTGGCCTTTAGTTGATCTTGAGGGGATGAGTGAACAACTGTGCTTACTTACATCACACAACTCAGTGCAAACTGTAGTCACGTTTTTAGAGCAGGCGGTCACAAAATGATATTCAGAACCCGTTTTTCATTTAAGTTCTCTTTCCTCGACAGTGACTTTTTCTTACATCACTTTAGTTTGCCAAGTGGTATTGTGGGTTGGTCATTAGGGAATGTAACCATTTCAAAAACCATTTTTTAAATGGGTGTGTCAGGAAAGAATATCATTCCAGACAATTACCTTGCTGATGATACATTGGTAATGCCAATTTCAGCATATGTGATTAGCCGTGCACAGTATATACTTTCCTAAAATTATAATGACAACCTATAAACATCCAACATCCACTTCTTTGCCAGACAAAGTAGACTAGATTCCCTTTCATTTCGTAATTCTTGGCCAAGCCACCATGATAGGTTCACTATGATAAGCTGGGAGCTCACTGTAATTTGAGCCCTTGGGAAACTTTGTTTCTCAGAGTTAGAGTATCTCTGCTTATTTGTACAAGAAAGATTAACCTGTTCTCAGACATAGACAAAGACATAAAAAAAGGAAAGTGGTGTCACGCAGGTAAACCTGTTTTCATTTAGTTGGCTGCAGGAGTGGCGAACAGGTGGGTTCCTCTCTGGTAAGGCTAGTTGGTCAGGTACTGAAGCACTTGTTCTTTAGAAATCTGAGATCTACTAAGAACAACAGCCAGGCCATAAATTGAAATTCATTGCTTGTTGAGACCTGTTTGTCTTTTCTCACAAATGTTTACAGTGCTTTTAGTCGTGTATGTGTGTGCATGTGTGTGGGCGTGTATGTGTGAATTTGTTCAAAGACGTGACATGTGCAAGCAGTACTATGGTTTGTTAGAAAGAAAATGCATTTGCTGCTGAGGTTAGGATCACAGTATTACTCTGGCCATCTTGAAATTTGTGTGATATAGCCAGTGGTCAGAATTGAGCTGAAGATGGAGAAAAGGAATAGGAGGACTCAAGAGATTATCTGAAGTAGGGGAAAGAGATGTGGGAAAGAGATGTGGGTATCACCAGACATTTTAGTTGCTGGATTTCATTTGGAGAGACTAGGGGAAAAGCGACTAATGCATGGTCAAGTTCTGTGTGTGAGTGACCAGTGGACCAAATTGTCTGTGAATGAGGTGCAGATGCCATCAACCAAGCAGTTGGAGTTGCAGCGTTTTCTTGGGTAATCAAAAATTCCAACAGGGTATGGGCCTGAACAGCAGCATAGTGTGAACCGGGATGGTTCACTCAGCTCTATTTCACAGAGCTGAAAGCAGATAAGATGAGAACAGGTTGGCAAAAGTCAGGAGAAGAAGAATAGGACAGTTGCTCTTGTTTTTTCTTCTGGAATTTTGTCCAAGCCAATATTTGGCAACCATCTTTAGTGTCCAACATTGAGGGCCAATGGTGTGATGATGTTGTCCCCTAGATCTGTTCTTAACAAAAGGGTTATACCTTGGTTCCCTGATGTCAGAGATTAGGTATGACACCTTGGTGGCACTTTGCCATCTGAGTGAAGATTGGACCTGAATTTGTGTAGTCAAGTCCAAGCCACATTCGTACAATCTGGGAAGAGGGAAGCCTGGCTGGCTAACTTCTGTTTTGCCTTAAGGGTAGATTTAATTTTGTTCCATTTATTTGCGTATCCACGTGCAGGCTTTCATAGTTCTGTTGTTCCTCATTCCCTACCTGAGGGAACCTCGGTTATAGACAAATACCAAAGTTTCCCCAGGTAGCCAATGAGAGGACGTTGGTTGAGTGTGATGACAGGAACCTCGGTAGAATGGAGTTTAATATTTTGACAGACGTCCCACACTAATAATCGGCCACCTTAAAAATCCACATGCTTTGCAGAATCGACCTCAACCCAAAACACATACAGAACATTGCCAATACATATTCACAGGAGGAACAAATTTCACTGACTGATTTCATCTGACTACTGAAACAGAAAGATACCTTACACAGCAGAATAAAGGCATCCTCAACTTCGTCAATATCAATCAACATGCAGCTGTCCTGGAAGTCAATGCTCAACTGTCTTTTATACCACACTGCTGTCCCACCAGATCAGAAAATGCAGAGATGATTTAGTTAGGGACGACTTTATGGGTGTAATCTAAGCTAAAGGTGGGTTTAAAGAATGACACTGATGGAATGTATCCATCAGCGGTGCTCTGTCCCTGGAATGTGGTGCCATCACAGCTGAAAGGTGAGCAGTTGCTTGGACTGGTGGGGGTGGGTTATGAGGGATGTTGTTCAGTAGGGTACAAGAACAGGGCCCCAATGCAGTAGACTAGACTCCCTCCATCACACATCACCCCAGGGTCATGACCCCCAAAGCTTGGAGAAAGCAGCTGCTGCCTGGTGCTCCCTCTGGGTTGACAATTTCAAAGGGCCTGCATTACTGTTTCACATGTCAACTTGCTTATTCTGCCGTCTGTGCCTGCAAACACCCAAATGCACATCCAGGTTTGCCTGAGCTTGTTAGTTTCGCAAGGCCAAGACTGACAAGGACACCGCACATCCTCTGGTCGAACAGCCACATTGGCTGAGGAACTGCGACATGCCCTACATGTATGTTGCTCAAAATTATTATGTATTTACAGTCTGTACATTAGTTATGATATATATTGACTGTGCACTCCTTAAAATCCTGTCTCCAATATTTACAGGACTGTTAAACAATGATACGACTTGTCTCCTCCTCTTCTTTTAAATGAAAACTGGAATAGTATTTGCAAATCTGTTTCTTCCATTCCTTTCCTCTTATTCCTTTCCTAGTGATTATGTGAACCAATGCTGCTCTTTTCATAGTCTGACAAAGTCAAAAGTACATCCCCTAACAACTGAAATAGATATAAATATTTGTTTTATTGTTGGCTACCTAGCTAGTTACGCTAAGCTTTAGTGGAGCTAGCTTGGAATGTATTGCTTAGCAGCAATTGTGAATGAACTACATTAACCAATCTGTAATGTTACTAGGCTCAGCTGGGTCCCATCCTCTTGGTAGGCTCATTTGTATTCAGAAAATTATATGCCTGTTCATCCTGTCTACATACATTCGCATTAGAATACAGAAGATGGGCTAACATACTGATTCTGGCTGTAGTTTATAATATGTCATAGATATTTGAAAATGTAATCATAAATAAAAACAACTAAATTAATGCTGTTGGGTGTATGATTTTTGTGGTTATTAAAAGTTCTCCATTCCATCTCAAACTTGATCCAAAGAAAATAATAATAATTAGAGATCTATAAATGTGTCAATAACTGTGCTTTGCACATGCACTCCTCAAAAATATTAAGAAAACATGTAATCATCACAGAATAACACCAAGTCAATTAAACTTCAGGGATATCATTCTGTCCAGTTAGGAAACATGAGTGATTGTGAAAGAATGTCACCTGTTTTGGTGCAAATATAAGTGACAGCAGGCGCACTAAAGAGGCAACAGCAAGACACCCCCAAAAAAGGGAATGGTTTTGCAGGTGGTTGCCACAGATTGTTACTCTCTCCTTATCCCTCCTGATAAGTTATGCGTCTTGCTTGTGTCCTTGTCACTACTGGTAGCCTGAGGCAGTATCTGCAGCCAATTCAGGTTGTACAGATAGTCTGGCTCCTCCGGGATGGCACCTCCATACGTACTGTCATAAAAAGGTTTGCTGCGTCTTCCAGTACAATCTCTCAGAGCATGGAGGAGATAGTTTGTTACACGAGGAAAGGGGGGCATGTCTACTTAAGACTAAGCTCTTCAGCATGGTCTATGATTAAGTGCAGTCTGGCCCAGGGGTGAATGGAAAGCTTGATAATGTCCACCCTTGCTGTATTGCTAGATGGGTTCTCATCGCCACTGGGATGCCCTCTCTCCAATGCCCTTTGAGGGGGGAGTCACTGGCTTGTTGTGGTCTCTCTGTTGCTTGCTTTGTGCAATTGAAGTGAACTCTGCTGGCACTACTCTGCCCTAATTTCAGGGTGGTTATGCTTGGCAATGGGGGAGGATTGACTTCCTGCATGTTGGGCCCTGTCTGGGGCCTCCTCTGGATAGGGCCACAGTGTCACTGGACTTTCCTGTCTTGGCCCTAAGGTTTTGTGCTGCTATATTCTAGTGCCGGGGGAGTAGGTTCAGTTCTCCTTCTCTATTGTAAATCCTTGTAAACCTAAGTAATGCACTCTATAAATGTTCCTTGTCTACTACTCCATTTAAACTCAGGGCTTGAGGTCTTGGCCTTACACCTCCCGAGTACCAGGCTTTAAAGACTCGATGCTGCCCTAGTCCATAGTCCTTCTGGTTGTGCTGCAGATCAAGACGATACTGGACGATTTCAGCTGCTACTCTGCTAGGGTTTCAGGCTTGGTGTTTTGTAAAAGCACCTAGTGACAACTGCTGATGTAAAAATAGCTATATAAAAAAATTGATTGATTCATTGTGCGAGAAGGAACAGGAGGAGCACTGCCAGAGCCCTACAAATGAACTGCAGAGGGCAAGTAGTGTGCATGTTTCTGACCAAAATGTAATATGTGGCATGAGGGCCTGACATCTTCAAGCAGGACCTGTGCTCACAGCCCAGCACCATGCAGCTTGTTAGGCGTTTGCCAGAAAATACCAGAATTGGCAGGTACGCCATTAGCATCCCGTTCTCTTCACAGATAAGAGCAGATTCACACTGACCACATGTGACTAATGTGAAAGAGTTTGGAGACACTGTGAACGTTATGCTGCCCGCAACATCAGCTAGCATGACCGGTTTGGCAGTGGGTCAGTGATGGCCTGGGAAGGCATTTACTTCGAGTCGCACAGACCTCCACATGCTAGCCAATGTGGAGTCAGGTCCAGTAGCTCACTGATGCCATGATCCAGGTCTGGGAAACGATGCCACAGGACACCATCCGCTGTCTCATCAAGAGCATGTCCAGACATTGTCAGGAGTGCATACAGGCTGGTGGGGGCCAGTCACACTACTGCATCACATTATTTGGCCGTGAAGAAAATCACACAAGTTGGATTTTTTTTTTAGCAGTGTAGTATATTAAAGGGAAACATATTGTTGTTATGCATTTCTCCTGCGATTGTAGATATTTATTTTATATATTATTAAACAAATATTTTCAGGTGTTGCCCTTTTTTGTGTTTGGCTCTTCCCACCAGAGGTCTATACATGGGCCTGACTACACCACTACTGTTGTCTGACCACTTTGCCGTATTTGCCCTTTCTTTCTCCTCCAACCCTAGACTGTTAGCCGCATCCAATGTTTTATGTCGCCACAGCACTCGTTCATTCTTCCAAACTGCTCTCTTCTCAATCCTATCATTTTCACATGTCCTAAATCCTTCTCCCTTCATCCTACAGAATCGTACCATTCTGCTTTAGTTTGCCCCATTGGTTTGCTTGCTACTGTAGCTCTGCAAATTCAGCTATTGTGCGGGAACCATACCAACATTAAACACATTTACTGGATTAGCCTCAAGTTAGCTACGTGCATTGAGTGCCTTACAGAAGGTAGACACGAACACTGTCACCTTGCCAGCTAAGGAACATTACATACAGTGCACTGCAATATTCTCGCATCGACTCGAATTCAAATAACTACCAAAGATTGTTGATGTTACGGTACCTTGCTAGCAAACACCAACTAACCGCTAGCTAACATAACGAGTCACCTGTAATTCAATGCAGAGAAAATGAAAGCTGGTAACGGTTAGAAAAAAATATTTATTGTATTTAGTTGAAGAAATAAGGAGATGTCTAACATATCATTTGTTTGAACTACTTACTGAAAGTCAACCAACAACGACAGACTGTCAGATTCCCACACATGCACAGTAACTGCACCATGTGCCACTGCAAAGTGCTGGAGGACACAGGATCAAACCACTGTGAGGCAAAGTGTGGGGGTGTAACAATTAAAAGTTAAACCCACTATTAAGATAATATAATCATCACAAGTACTTTTATTTCATCTTATTACTATTATAGAAATTACATTGTTATGGTAACATGTTATGGCAAATCATAGTTTTCCCACGAGCATGGGGGTGTCATATCCCGCTGTCCCCCCGGGATGTCCCTCTATGCTTACACCATATATGCTGTTAAAGCCACCTCCAATCACAAAAAAAATCTGTGCTTATTCCTGTAACCTCAGGAAACTTTTTCCCCCTTATTTTCTAACCATCCCCGTTCTATCCTGCCGTCCTCACTCTCTGCGGATTACTTTTTCTTCCATTCTCAAAAGAAGGTTGACAGTATCCACACCTCATTCACTCCACAATGCAGGCCCACTGATTGCTCACTTGGCCTTGCATTGATTGCTTTTCCCCGGTCTCACCAGAAGATATCTTGCAGCTTGTGGTGGCTGGCTGCACAACATCATGCCCTTTTGACCCAATCCCCTCTTACCTTCAAAAAGCACCCCTCCACCAAGCTTGCCCACTGTGTAACAAAAGCTCTCCTCCTTGATCTATTTGCTGCCTTGAATACTGAACCATTACATGCTACTTTCCAACCTTCTCCGATTTGTGCATGCCAGGCTCTGCTCACTCCAGGATTTCTTCCTACCTAGCAGACAACTCCTACCAGGTGATGTGGAGTGGATTGGTGTCTGCTGTGCAGCCCTTTACTACCGGTGTTCTCCAAGGCTCGTTTCTTGGCCCTTTCCTCTTCTCTCTTATACACAAGGTCTCCTGGCTATGTTTTATCCTCACATGGTCTTTCCTATCACTGCTTTGCAGATGACACAGCTTTATTCTCCTTCCCCTTTAACCCATGCAATAACACGCATCAATGTGTTTGGCTGACATCTCCTCTTGGATGTTGACTCATCACTTAAAGCTGAACCCTGACAAGTCTGAGCTGCTCTTTTATTTCAGGATGACTTGTTTGCTCCAGGACATGTCCACCATGCATGACAACTACACAGTGTCCTTATCCCAGAGTAGAAAGACCCTCGGCATGACCCTAGACCCAGACTGCATCTTTAAATAATTGTTCCCAAAAGCAATTCAGGCCATTTTATATTCAAAACCTTGTATGTACATTTCTGATTCTTATGTATAGTAACACCAATTAGATAAGGCATTAATAATAATATCATTGTAAATTAGTAGGAATATTATCAGTTTAACTGACACCTCTATACAGAGCATTGTATGTATAGTACCTTATTATTAATATTTGTATATATATACATATGTTATAGGGAATTGGGGGAGAAATAAGCCAATGGGATGCTGAAAATTATGATAGCTCCAAAACACTTACAGTATGTGCCATGGGATCTTTTTGACCACAGAGAGTCAGGATACCAGTCTCATTCAGAAAGGCATCACACTGTGCTGGGTCATTGGGATAGGATTTTTAGACCAGTGGGAAGGGTGCCCCCTAATGGCACTCTAAGACCAATTCCAGCAACATATGTTTTCCAATATGGGGTATAATACTTGCCAGCTTCAAGAGCTGTAAACCTACAAAACATTACACAGGGTATACGATACGTGGACGCGCATAAACATTTGTCTTCAGTAAACTTACCTCTTAAAATAAGGTGAAAAAATAAAGTGACAGCAAAACAACACTAAGAGGGCAGAGCAACAGAGGAGCTATAAGAGAGGTTATTCTGAACAGTGCGTGGCCCACGCCTACCCCACACCACCAGCACAGCCAATCCCTTTCCCCAGCTCAAAGGGATGTTTCAAGACACTTACAGTACAGCCACTCTATCATGACAATCTACCATGCAAAGGTAAAGTACACGGAGCCCACACATTCTTTTTACCCCACCTCCATGCATCCAAGCCTATCTGATTGGGGAAATCCAGGAAAGCAGTTGGCAAACCGAATATGTTAGTATTGTTTTGTTGCTGATATTCAGATCTCCTTAATGTTATGACAGCCACTTCTGGTCTTCACATCCCAAATGAGCCACCAATGTCCATTAGCAGCAGACATGCTCTGTTTGTTCTGTTTCTGTTAATATATCATTACATTTTTGGAAGGTTAAACACTTGGCATTGTCTCAGGTGGACATGTGCCATAGTGTGAATCTTTTGAGGTGCAATGCACTCTGGGTTCATTCCTCTGGAATCCAGCTTTTGTTACAGTATTATTTTTTTTAAATACATGAAACCAAGTGTCTCAACGTATGAAGACAACCACATCAGAACTATTCCAAGTAACATCGATTTCTGGCTACAACCCTGCTGGAATTGTTTCTGTGGTGGTATTATGAGTAGGTTTGCCCAGACTCAATGTTTGCATATCAGAAGATCCAACCCAACCAAAGCATAAAATAATTTGTTCTGCAAATCTTTTCACACATAACACCATTTCAGACCACTCTTTTGCAACTTCCTGTTCTGTACACATTCTCGTTATTGTAGACACAGGGTTAGATGTTTGTTGTTGTAGGATCTCTCAAGGTGCATGAAATGTATCTGTCCTATGGGGTTTACAGCTATGGTCAGAACTCTGAAACAGTAGTTTCTTTTTGCTAGTCAAATAACAATTAAACAAGGCTCATAGTGTAAAAACAGTCTGAGAGTCAGAGGAATGCAGATGTTTTGTTTTAAAGCTCAGTGTGCATTAGACTGAGTGAAGCTCTTAGTTCAGAGGACTAGGCCAGCAGGGGAATTATGACAATTCGTGTTATGACTAGGCTGTACTGAGTGGCTCTCTGCCTTCACACCACTGACAGGAATCTTCAAGGCAGAGATAAGTGGAAAGATATATTTTTCCAGTGTCCCCTCCTAGAATTTGAAAGACTCTGATGGAAAGCCAATCTAGTATCTCTCATTTTTGTCACGACAACAGGCTAGTTTGGACTTGCCCACACTAAGAGTTGCATATCCCTGTTAAAAATATTTTGGGACAGCATGGCAAACCATAAAAATATTGAAATGCTGAATTCAAATATGTATTTCCTTACACAATCTGTTTGCTGTAACCCACTGAGCAAAGGATGCAGAAAATATGTCTTTCTGGTTAGTTACAGTTTAATATGCACACTGTTGACATGATAGGGTGTATAATCTTTGAGTGGTGGATAATTCTATCTGTAACAAATGGGTCCAGGCAGAGAGAGGTTGGTTCCAGTTGCTGAGCAAGCGGTTTATTAAGTGATGAACTCCTGAACAGGACCAAATAGGGACATAAACCAGACGGGGGGACACAGGTGTTCAGAATGAGGGTGATTGGGATCTGATGACTGGGGTGCGTTCAGGAGCCGTGGAGCATGGGGTGTGTTCAGGAGTGGCGGTGCGCAGAAGCGGGCCCAAGCCGGAGGAGAACGTCACACTATTTGGATAATGCTAGCTAGATTATGGTCAGTAGATCGGCTCAAAGAATTAATGTATCTGCACTAATTATCTAATATAGTGGTAATATTTTCTCACCAATAAAACAAGATATTCCTGTGTTTCTATGCTTTAAAAACTAGAACGTGGTGAAAGAGGAGTGTCTGCAGTAGGTCAGATTCAAATATTTCATTAAGGGCAGAGACCCCCTTAGGCCAGATAATGAGTCTAAAAGACAAGGCACTAACTGCCTTGTTCTGCCATTAATCAGTAATCTCTGATGTCCTAAAATTACTTTGTAAAGAAGTGAAAGTAAGCAATTTTGAGCGTGGCATGCTTGTTGGTGCCAGACGGGCCAGTCTGAATATTTCACAATCTGCTCAGTTACTGGGATTTTCACCCACAACCATTTCTAGGTTTTACAAAGAATGGTGTGAAAAGGGAAAAACATCCAGTATGCGGCAGTCCTGTGGGCGAAAATGCCTTGTCGATGCTAATGGTCAGAGGAGAATGGGCCACCTGATTCAAGCTGATAGAAGAGCAACTTTGACTGAAATAACCACTCGTTACAACCAAGGTATGCAGCAAAGCATTTGTGAAGCCACAACACGCACAACCTTGAGGCGGATGGGCTACAACAGCAGAAGACCCCACCGGGTACCACTCATCTACACTACAAATAGGAAAAATAGGCTACACTTTGCAAGAGCTCACCAAAATTGGACAGCTGAAGACTGGAAAAATGTTGCCTGTTCTGATGAGTCTCGTTTTCTGTTGAGACATTCAGATGGTAGAGTCAGAATTTGGCATAAACAGAATGAGAACATGGATCCATTATGCCTTGTTACCACTGTGCAGGCTGGTGGTGGTGGTGTAATGGTGTCGGGGATGTTTTCTTGGCACGATTTAGGCCCCTTAGTGCCAATTGGGCATTGTTTAAATGCCACGGCCTACCTGAGCATTGTTTCTGACCATGTCCATCCCTTTATGGCCACCATGTACCCATCCTTTGATGGCTACTTCCAGCAGGATAATGCACCATGTCACAAAGCTTGAATAATTTCAGATTGGTTTCTTGAACTTGAAAATGAGTTCACTGTACTAAAATGGTCCCCACAGTCACCAGATTCCAACCCAATAGAGCATCTTTGGGATGTGGTGGAATGGGCTTCATGCCCTGGATGTGCATCCCACAAATCTCCATCAACTGCAAGATGCTATCCTATCAATATGGGCCAACATTTCTAAAGAATGCTTTCAGCACCTTGTTGAATCAATGCCACGTAGAATTATGGCAGTTCTGAAGGCGAAAGGGGGTCAAACACAATATTGGTATGGGGTTCCTAATGATCCTTTAGGTGAGTGTACTGGCAAACACAGCACACATTCTCTCCAGATAGTGTCATCCTTGCTTGATAATCTAAATATAGGGATTTAGTGTAAGCTATACCTTATTACATTTATTATGTATACCTTATTCAGCCGTAAGGCACACAGGTGATCAAAGAACTGCTGTCATAGATTATGGACTGCATCTAAAATGAGGACCAGCAATAGAGGATTTTCACCTTTAAAATTAAATGAATTTGTTCCATAGACAGAAAGTAGAAAGACCAGTGGGTAAATTGTATTGTTTTCAAATTCATGTGAGTATTAGTAGAATAGGCTCAGCAAAAATAGGCAATTATCTTTAACATACCAAACCTGGTTATAACCTTGTTTAAAGGTCACGTGTCCTGGAAGTCAATGCAGGCTGGGGAAAGTATTATCTCAACAAATGTGTATCAACTATTGTCTTCTGGGATAAGTGTGATAAGAACAACAAGCTTGGAGAAATATACTTAGATGTGCGTCAATGGACATGCTTCAAAACATGTGCCATTGCTTCTTGTGGATAAACCCATTTACTGTTGACCCCCTCTGTTGGCCTCTTCTGTATAGTACAGTGCAAGTGCTCCCTCTATTGTCAATAGCTCAGAAATGTGGATGGTTGATCTTCACTGTGAGATAATAAAGTGCTGCTTGGAAGTATATGAACCCTACATGGATGGTCATTCTTTTTTTTATCATTAAAACAAACA
Organism: Esox niger; assembly: GCA_016801105.1. Classification (NCBI taxonomy): domain Eukaryota; kingdom Metazoa; phylum Chordata; class Actinopteri; order Esociformes; family Esocidae; genus Esox; species Esox niger. Next base: position 94,568 of record JACXGJ010000221.1, on the reverse strand, counting down.
CAATTAACTTTGTGTATTTAACAGTGGTTTGTTAGAGAAAAACTCATGAATTTAGCCTCCATTAGCTGTGTATACTTGAAGTAAAGTTCTCCTATGTTTGCCCCTAATCAATATCTAACATCTTTTTTGATTTCACTCCTTACAGAACACAGCCAATTTACTGAGTTTTTATGGGTGGTTAACACAGTGCAGACATAGTTGTTGTCAATTGATAATGTAGCTGGAAATGACTGATATTGGAATATCTACATTCATCCCATTATCAGCAACCATCATTCCTGCATTCCAAAGGCACATTTTGTTTGTTAATAAAAGTTTAGCATTTAAAAAATGTTCATCTCCATTGGCAAATCTGTCCATCAGATGTTAAGGAACTGAGTCTTCAGTCTGGATGTGTAGATATCTACACAATAATGCATAAGTGGTGACAACACAAGTTAAGGATTACATTTAATGGTCGTTGTATAGCATTCCACACGAACAAATAATAAGACAATCAACAGACAAGTCAAATGTCATTAATGTCAATGGGAATCCACAAAGGAGTCAATGGAGTCCACAAAGGAGTTTCTGCTGAAATACGAATGTTGCATACTTTTGCATTTCACAAACTCTGTTTCAACAGAACCTTGCTTCTTTGACTTATTCTGTTGAGGAAAATCTTTGGAAAGATATTTGGTATTGCAAATGCATGTAACTGCCATTCTACACCAGATCTAACCACGTTAAACAAGTAATGGGGCATATTTATATTCATTGTACTTTATGAAAGTACAAAATAAGCAATTTGTTTTAGCTTTTAATCTACACTGTCTTCACCAGGATATAATTCTGTTTCTTATGTGACAAAAGTAAACTAAATCTGCATTGGATAAGCACAGTAATAAACAATGGAAAACAGTGTTGGTGTGTCATCCTTTGTGGGAAACATGCCAAAATGGAGTGAGGTTTTGACACATAAAATATATTTCAAGGCACTTGGGCCCAGCTGTCAGTTGTATATGATCAAAATATAACAGTGTAAGAATTAACAGATGTTGAGTAAGAAATCTATCGTGAAAGTTTTGTGCTTTTTAGAGAAAGAATTTGAGTTGGGTGGGGATTTGGCAAGCACTTAAATAAGGATCCTACTGTTGGATAGCATTTACTATTTATTATGTATAATTTTTATTTATATGGATTCCATGCTTTCTACTGATTGTTTTTACATTGTAATTGTCAAAACACATGTTCAATAATCATTAAGACACAAAAGGTGATGTGCAGTAGTCTTCTTCGCTCCCCTCCCGTGGTGAGGAACCAGACTCTAAGGCCACTCAATGATTTGAGGACACCATTCCAGAAATGTCTAATGGTAGGTCATCTTCTCTACACTCTAGAGATGGCATATGATGTTGTGCCCTTTAATCACTTATAGTCTGTAACCTTCCCTTCCTGCAATCCTTGACTCCAAGTGCAAGAGGAGGAAGGATGATGGCCTTGTCAGCCCAGAGACTGAGAAATGTACACACCTCTATAGAACATTGTTAATTCAAGAATTTTACTGAAATTCAAATTTCTCATTTTGCCTCTAATAAGAAAAATAATTGATATTTCATTTTGATTCCTGAATTGAAATGGAATTGACATCAATCCTGGAAACAACTGTTTTAAGAGAGGGAAAATAAGGGTTGGATCTTAACTGGTCTTGCAGGTGCAGTTTCCTTTATCAACTCTACAAGCCGAGACACTTGGGCCATCATGTCTGTTTAGGGCTGGGGTTGGATCAGTGATATGGCCTCTGCAGATGCTGTCTTTATTATCTTGACAGACAAATGGGTCCTAAATGTTGGGAGAAATGAGTTCCTTACATCCATCTGGAACACAGAACATCACAGTTGTTTCTCCTTCATCAGGGCTTGCTTCTCCTTTCCTCTCCTTGTATTCTCTCTGTCATTCAAGAATTCCTCCTGCTCTCTTCTCATCTCCTCCCTCTCCAATTTCACCTCCTCCCTGTCGTCATTCACTATATCTGCCTTCAGAGAAAGATGGTGATTTTCCCTTTCCTGTATTTTCCTTCCTTTGTTTATCTGTTTAATTCCTTACTCCTTCATCATGTTTACCTCCACCTTCATCCCGACTCCTTCCTCCTTTGCTTTCCTTAACCTTTCTCTGTCAATCCAGAACTCCTCCTGCTCTCTTCTCATCTCCTCCCTTTCCCATTTCCCATCCCATTCCCATTCACTATCTCTGCCTTTAGATAAAGCTGATGTTTTACCCTTTCCAGTATTTTACTTTCTCTGTTGATCTGTTTCTGGAGTTCTTTTGATCTCTTTTCTATCCTTTCTGAGCTCTTCCACTTGTTGTTTGACTGATTCCTCATTTGCCCATTGATTCATCTACAACAACACAATCATAACATAAATACCTTTCAGTATTAGAACAATGCATTCTAAGATCATATGACAATACCAGGATAGCAACAGTCTCCAAGTATTTTAACTCCAAAATAATGATCAGATTCTATCTTGTGTAGCATTCTCAGGGTGTTTATTTATTGAAGAAAATACAACCACAAATGGCAATTCAATACATTCAACAACATATATAATATATTCCTAAAATGCACACAGACCCACAATGACAGCTAGAGGGAGAAAGAGAATTGGGCTGCTCTGAACCCACTTTGAATATAATCCACAGAATATCTTCTTTCAGATATTTTAAGTCTATCCGTTCGGGTTATTTTCATGCATTTAATGGAGAAATTCAGAGATTTATGTTTGACGTTTCCTCTTGAAATTAGCCAACAAAGCCAACTGTAATCAATGATTCTTTAAAGAGCCATGAAAAGATATGGAAGCAATAGTGTGATTTGAGCATGTTTCACATATTTTGTCCAAACCACCTTTCTATATGTAACTTACATTTCAGGTGATTTTCCATTACAGGGGATTTTATGTTTTCTTTAAAACATCACATTACACATTACTTCCACTAATTGCTTCACATTACTTCCACTACACATTACTTCCACTAATTGCAGCTTTACCTAATGTTTGTATTGTCTGTTTAAGATGACATGATTTAAGTTTCTCTTAGCCAAGGGAAAGGAATGTAAGAAAACATGTAACATTACATTTAACAACATTATGAAATTGTGGAAATATTCTTAAATCTCATCAGATAGCCAAAATCCAAATTGATAGGTAGAAAAACTGGGTTTAGTCCTTTAACCAATATAAAGAAATGCCAGGCTAGCTCCCAAAATAATTGATTAGTCTGTTTTGCACACGTAACATGAAAGAATTATCACAAATATACATACACATGTGATTCTTTATATTTCTAATTAATAAACTATACCAAAACCAATATTAAGCAACAAGCTTACCTCAACTCTCTTCAAATCCATTCTTTAAATCACTGGAATCCAAACAGTGTGCACCTCTGCTTTATAGTAATAAGATCTAGCATTCTATTCAATGTCACAATAAAGCATAGGAACAATATGCAAATTAACCTTTCAAGCCTCAAGCTAGAATTCTCAGAATGTTTTGATTCCTAATAGAGTCGACATTTGGAATGATGATTAATTCCATAGGACTGCAAACAGAAAATAATAATAACTGTATATTTAAATATACAGTGCATTCCTTACAATCAGTATGCTGAATAAGATACTAAAAGGTATAATAACAAACAAAAGCTAAAACCCAGAACATTTTAAGTACACTACAATCAAAGTATATGTAGGTATAATCAAATCCAACTGACATGTCTTTGTAATCTTTGCTCTACAGCTTAGTCTTTAGCTGTGTCTTAATCCAGTGAAAAGACAATTTTAGAATTGAAGTGTTTCATAGCTGAAGAGCCAAACAACACAGTGCTCTGCAGAAACTGCCAACTTATGTACTACAAAGTCTGTGAAAAATGCCATTTTGGTTTATCAGCTTAATCTTACACAAAAAAATCTGATTACTCAAACCTTTAATTGATTTGCTAGCTACTGCAGCGTGGTTATCTTAAGACCATCTATTTTTTAGGAGTCAGGGTTTTGGGTGCGTCTTTCTATTTCTACAACCGATGCAGGAATTAATGGACGTTTATCCATTGGCAAATTAAATCTGACATCTCTGTCTGGGCGTTTTGAATTAGTTGCTAGAACATCTGGGACAAAGATTTTTATTAACCACTCTGTCTGGGATGAAGTTTGATTAAGGTCAGTTTGGGGCATGCATGCGGGGAGTTTGTTTTGGGATAGAATGTTGAATGAATGCACCAGTCAGTGCCAGCGTGTGCAGGCAATGAGCAACCCAGATAGCCATGAGTAATTGGCAGAGAAACAGGCATCCGGCCTTTATATTGATGGAGCTCCTACCGATTACATGCCACTATCTTCACACAGGCTGGTCACAGTCCCCCATGTCTTAAATGCTAGGATATACTTGGGTCATAATGAACCATTTCTCATGTGCAAGAAAATGTTTTGAGCATGTATACTCCGAATCTCTCCTGTTGAAAAAAAAAGGGGGGGAAAGGGGAAAGAGCAGCGATTAGCTGGTATTGAATCCCACAATCTGTAATAAATCCCACAATCTCAGGCCAAAATGATGGCAATCAAAACTATGAACAGATTGTGGGATTCAATACCAGCTAATTGCTGCTCTTTCCCCTTTTCCACCCTTTTTTTTTCAACAGGAGAGATTCGTACAAACCTTTTGTAGAAAAGGTTAGTATGACGTGAAAAATCTATTCTATGAATTCCAGCTAATTTTATTTTTTATTGACAAGCGTAAGTGACATTGTAACATAAGTGAATGTTAAGGAACATTGTTAGGTAATGTGTGTAGAATACTACTGAAATGTAGTAGCCTACACACAGTATAAGATGTAAATCACAATGGCTGATAATGAATTTCATGTATTGTATGGTCATATAATGGTCAAAAGACCTAAGCTTCTGATCCAGGTATTTAAAATGAAGTGGCTGCAGATGCATTCTTTTAAATCATTTCTATCTATAAACCTGCAGGATTCTCTACACATAAAATATTTAAAATTGATCCATTGCTCTCTAACGTAATTTATCATTTATATTTTCTTTATTCACTTGTGGGGTTTTTCATTTATGCCACAAGATGGCATCATCATAGCTTTGTGACTCTCCTAAACACAATGAGACATATCCAATGTATTTGTCATGTGCATAGGAAATACATGGTATACAACTGTGAATTGAAATGCTTACTTGTAAGTATCTGGTATAATATAATGCTCAATGGAATTGAATAGAATAAAATGTGAACATTTGTAAAGTCTAAAACAAACATTCAGTGTAAAATCAACTCTATTCACTTTGTAACCACCCAGGTAGGGTTTCTACATCGATGTCGATTTTCTCTTGATTCTCTTCAGATCATAAAATTTCATTTGAAGCATTTTCATCCATATCAGAATAACTATTTAGAAATGGCAGCACATTTTGGACACAGAGCCTCCAATTAAGGGTACCAAAAGTATTTATAATTGTCTTCACTGCTGTCTCTTACTAGGCAGTTGTGTTTGTTTTCATCATTAGTGCATGCACAAGAGTGGTCAATGTCTAGGTCTGATTGGCCAAAATCTGTTTGGTACATTAAGAAGATAGGAAACACTGGATTGTTCAGAAATGACAAATTACCTGCTAGACTAAGGAAGACATCTACTGTGGATAACCAGAGAATGCACATAATGGAGAAAAAAATACAAACTGACGGATTAGGAACACTGCACAAATTTGTTTACATCCATGTTGGTGAGCATTTCCTATTTGCTAAGAAAATCCATCCACTTGACAGGTAGTGCAGTAATTGTTAAATATTGTGTACCTTTATTCAATTGTACCATGATGAACAAAAGCTTAGATTAGGCAACAGAAATGTATCTACAGTTACAAGGCATTGCTACTCGCTGCAGTTGGAACTGGATAATCCCGGTCTTCTCAATAAATCTAATTGCAATCCAATTTATTTTATAAAGCCCTTTTTACATCAACAGTTGTCACAAAGTGCTTTCACAAAACACCCAGCCTTGAACCCCAAGGAGCAAACAACAGTAGTGTTGAACTTCAGTGGCAAGGAAAAACTCTTTAAGAAGGCTGAAATTTAGGAAGAAACCGAGAGATGAACCAGGCTCAGATGGGTGACCAGTCCTTTTCTGGCTGTGCCGGGAGAACATATTAAGAGTCCAAATTGTAATAATTAATCGATGCATGTGGGCTAAGCCCAAAGTCTATTTAAACCTAGTCCAGATCAGAGGCATGAACAGATGGACAAGGACAGAGACAGACAGGGGAGGGGGGGTCAGCAGTGGCAGCTGAAATCGTCAGATATCGTCTTGATCAGCAACACAACCAGAAGGACTTTGGACAGGGACCGCAATGAGTCAAGCCTGGTACTCCACAGGTCTAGGCCAAGACCTCATGTCCTCTCCTAAGTTTAAAACGGCAGGAGAATGAAAATGCATTCCATAGATCTACAAGGATTTATACTGGAGAAGGATAACCAACCCTACTCCCCCAGTAAAATAATAGACCTTGGAGCAGACCTTCTTTCACTTTCACACTTGATGTGACCATTCCGCTGCTGTTAGCAGACCTACTGAAGTTAGGCCTATCAAACTTGTAATGCTTCTGTTATTGCTGCAGACCTACTGAAGTTAGGCCTATCAAACTTGTAATGCTTCTCTTATTGTTGCAGACCTACTGACGTTAGGCCTATCAAACTTCTAATGCTTCTGTTATTGTTGCAGACCTACTGAAGTTAGGCCTATCAAACTTCTAATGCTTCTGTTATTGCTGCAGACCTAGTGAAGTTTGGACTATCAAACTTCTAATGCTTCTGTTATTGTTGCAGACCTACTGACGTTAGGCCTATCAAACTTCTAATGCTTCTGTTATTGTTGCAGACCTACTGTAGTTAGGCCTATCAAACTTCTAATGCTGCTGCTCAACAACTTCACTAAAGGCAGATATGACCTTTAGTCCTTTAATCATTGCTTTCCATTTCTCTTCTGAATCCATGACATACCTAATTTCAAATGTTATTTTACATTTCCTGTGCTAGCTTTCTTCCACAGCAAATATTTAATTTAACTGGCTCACTCATTGAGGGGTTGACCCAAAAAATGCATTATGGACTCATATAAACAATTCCAGATCAGTCATCAATGCTAAACTGCCAATTTTCCAAACTATTCAGCAAATAAAAACGAGGAATCCATAATATAATTTTTTTCTGATTGACTAATTTTCTTGTGAGCACTTGTTATTGGCTGCCATCGGTGCTGCTTACCCATTACACCCATTGAAGGTGTAGCGCTGGTTTCCAGGCTACATTAGGCTTTCAAGTAGGTTTGCCAATTTCTGAAAACTCTCCCAAAATTCCCAGATATCCAGACATCCAATTTTCTTGTTCCCTCTTCCAGGAACCATGAATTACGACAAAATTTCCATCATTTTTAACCCTTCCTTTAAGTCACATTCTAAAGTAATGGAATAGCCAGAGAGGAGATTCAACCTTTAGAAATTTGGTTTTGAAGGGTACGTTTTTATTCACCACTCATGCTAGATTCCAACATTGACTTTGATTGTGTCTAATTAGTCAAACTGACACAATCAATCTCTCCACACTGGTTTAACGGCAACATTGGAGTTATTTTATAAATATGAATGTTAATTTAACATTGCAGAGTTAATTTCATGCCTTTCAAACCTACACATCTTAAATCAATAAAAACCCTAGGTAACACTGATTTGCTGTGTAGGTATGTAGGCCTCTAGGATTTAGTTTTAAATGATTCTTTGTGATATGCCAAGTCTACAACTTTAAGGTGACAGAGGTGTTTTGTCTCAGCAGATGAGAGTCAATATGGGCTTTGGCAGATACCCAGCCTGATTATAATATTTAGCTGTCTTCCTATTTACACTAATATTTCCTTTGCATCCTGTGAAAATAATTTCACCTATTCCCCCATTTCACAAAGCCTTTTGCATTCACTTCACATTTAAACATTGGATTTAATTTCACCCATACATTTTCATATTTTCCTGGACAAACACAAAACAGACTCATGTTTTACTGTGATATGACAATGACAGTTAATGCCCTTTATTGCCAGAATCTTATAACAAATATTTGATTCAAGGAACTATTTTTATCTCAGCATTTATAAGAAAAATCTCAATGAAAAATGAATCACGTTTCCAGTAGCAGTCAGCCTATAGCACCATAGTCCACTGGAAACTCAGAGGGCTCTTAGTTGGTATCCATTTGTGTTATAAAAACCACACAACCATTTTTTTTCCACTACGGCTTTGGGCCTGTTTGCAATCTTAAGACATGCAGATGAATTTGGCAAATCATTCGCAGCTTTGTCGGTACCGTAGCCCACCCACACCAGACCCCGTTGGCCGCTGCCCTGGTGTATCAATACAATTAGAGGCAGGAAATATGGGAATTCCCAACAAAGGACTTCATAGTTAAATACAAACAACCCAGGACATTCGTACAACACAAAAGTGCCCTTAACTGTTTATGGCTTGGCAAGTGCAATTTTTACTTTAATCCTAATAGCCCACCAGTTTTTTCTCAGTTGGCTCATATATGAGGTAATTTAACAGTATCATTACAGACTGGTGATATATTTCAAGTTGTGTTTGAAATTGGGTAGTGACTTTACATATAGATATGCCCTTCTGCACACTATTGTTGTATAGAGGTTACCAGTTTGAATGAGTCCTCTGACCTTTCTCATTAACAAGGTGTTCTGCCCACAGGTGGCAGGTTTTTTATTTATCTCTGTAAGCCTAAGAGAAATAGAGCTAAATATCCCAGGAGGTCAGCAGTTTGATTAGATGCTGGAACCACACGTGTGGCATCAACAAAAGTAGATAAAAGCGTATTTGTTCCACAAAGTACTGAGGCAAAAAAAACAGTCATCCATCTTTTTTGTTAAGTTTCATGATGTCATCTGTGAGTTTCAAGGAATGTAGATCACTTTGCTTAATCGCTGTACCTGATTTTAAACCAGTTTTAAAATATAACCCCCCGGACTTTAAGTAGAATCACATAGTAGACATAGACAACTTGTTTTTGCTGAGCCCTAATGAGTTTCAAAATGTTTACATTTTCTGTAAACTTATTTAACTTTCTGCACCTAAAGAATAGCTAATATCTAGCTTGTTTAGCTGAGGTCTAAGCTAGCGTCCACTCCATTACAATGTTTGGTCAAATAACAACCAGATTTCTTGACCAGGTCTGGATGCTTTATATATTGAGTTGAAGCCACGTGATTTGCTGTTGCATTATTTGCAATAACAGGCAGGTGTAACTGATAAAGGGCTTGGTTGATGTATTTCTGAGGTATGGAGGATCACTTATTAACATCCCAGCGCAGAGCTTTTATGTTTGGCATTTTTTCCTATTGTTATTGTCCTGTGTGGCTCAGTTGGTAGAGCCTGGTACTTTTTGGGTTTGGGTTCAATTCCCACTGGATGCAAGTACATAAAGAAGAATATGTCAATTGGTCTGGATAGGATTGTCTGCTAAATTGCTTAACATTTAGAACAATAAATAAAAAACTCAGCTGTATCAAAACATTTTTCACATTTGTAAATCAGATATTTCTAGGGGAGTACAATGCAGAGAGAACCATAGAATGCTAAAATTCTAATCTGGGTACATATAACATATTAGTATGTGTTTCAATATAAAAGTATACAAATAAAATAAATCAAAATGTGTATATATAATAATATTTATTTGTATAATAATATATAATTTATAAATATACAATATCTTCAGATTTAGCAGCACTGTCAAACCAAAGCTCTGGACTGAACTTATATTCATATTTTTGGTTAAATAACACTTTTGTGGAAGTCTTATGTGTTATACAACAAAAACAAAACAGCAGTGTCCCTCTAATGGGCTTTAAACATACAGGCACGTACATTTATTAGCGTTTTACCATGAACAACTAAAGTTCTAGGTATTCCTATTTCCAGTTAAACTAATTATTGCAAAAAGGGTCAGAACCCAAGATAAGACTTGGCTAATTCAACTTGTCCCCGTCACTGCTTGTACCCAGAAATTGGCAAAAAAATAATATAGTTTTCTTCTTGGTCTTGAACTAGATTCTCCATTGAATTGCCTCTGAATTGCCTCAAATATACACATTATTTACATACAACTATATTGACTTATTCAATCCATTACAAGAATTTCAATTGTGAGCCTCATGGCTGTGGTGAAAATGATCATTTTTCTCAAACCTAACTCAACAATTTTCCTGTACATAATATTTAGTCTGTATTTTTTTATAATTGAATTTAGGCAAATGTTGATGTGGAGCAATTCATTCACTCACAGAAATGAAGCTATACTTTTATCGTTTCCCCACCGCATTTAACGGCACTTGGTGATCATTTACCGTATGGAATTTTCGCGTGGTTGATATTTAGGTGGTTGATATTTAGGTGATGGGGTGATGATAGTTAACGGGTGGTAGTTTGGTACCCACTGCCTTGTTTCGATTGGATAGACATTCCTCTTCGAACTTCAGAATGACATCACATGTCATCTGATCCAATACGTTTGCAGTTCTAACAGGAGACCAACGAGAGAGGATGCTGGTCATCTTGGAAGACGAACAGTGATTTTAAACTTTGAAAGTTTTCCGTTTATCCGTCTAAGGGTAAAATGCTGATTACTTTGTTTTGATTGGAGATTTGGGGGATTTGAACGCTTAATCAATTCTTGAATAACTATCGGGTGAGAGAGGCTTTGCACAGACGCAGACCATTTTGTGAATGGGGAGGACAATGCCTTGCGCCTGAGCATCTATTACTTTCGAAGAACTGTGTCACTTGTCCACTAGTTTGGACAGGTGGTATTGGCTCTGTCCGTGGACTATGACATTGGACTTGGAGCCCATGGAAGATCTAGTTATTGACGTAGTAGGAGAGGGACTCAGAGACAACGGAGAGGAGCATATCGTGTCCTTACCTTTGGGCGAGGGGAGAAGCACGGAGAATGAAAGAGACACTTTGTTGTCTTCGAGCGGGCAGGACGAATACAGGGACGACTACACCCCCTCTTCGAAGTGTCCTCCAAAAGCGAGTAAAAGCCCCGCGTCTGTAAAGCCTCCATACTCCTATATCGCCCTAATAACAATGGCAATTTTACAGAGCCCAAAAAAGCGTCTTACCCTCAGTGAGATATGTGACTTTATCAGCCACCGCTTCGTTTATTATCGTGAGAAGTTCCCTGCCTGGCAGAATTCCATCAGACACAACCTTTCTCTCAATGATTGCTTTGTCAAAATGCCCCGGGAACCTGGTAATCCAGGTAAGGGAAACTACTGGACGCTGGACCCCAATTCCTCTGACATGTTTGAGAATGGGAGCTTTCTGCGTCGGAGGAAGAGATTTAAACGCCAGCATTTTCGTTTTGGGGTGCTTAAGGAGCAACCACTTGAGCCTATGGGCTTTCACAACTTCTATGGTACTTATGGACTTGGTACAGCGGGTCTTCAGCTGCCAAGTTTGGAGATTTATCCGTTGGGATTCCATCACCATGCGTACTCCTCATGCGGGTCGACCATCCCACCTGTTAGTAGCATCCTACCCGCATTGTCGAGCTTTTTTTCCAGGAACACATTCGCTGCCAAGGCTTTTCTCCAATCCCAGCAGCCTGTACCTATCGGATCCTTCAACCCGAACCGTGGTGCCAGCTTTTCTTCGGCTCTAACCTCCAGCGCTCCATACGCTTCCCCTGCGCTCTTCCACTCCGCAGGGTCTCCAACTCTCCTTAGTGTACATCAAGAATACCAGAAATTACAGACTCTGCGCAGCTCCTCTGACCTGGCTAAATGAGTCATTCTTGTGGGCAGTTGATGTGTTTAAGACTTTAAATTGTTGGTTTGTATCTCAGGTGATTTAGAGGCAGGCTATTTAAAGCTCTTGTGAAGCACATTCGAAAATATATGGAATTTTTTGTTTTCTTTTTTAAAATCCTTATGAATGCTGTAGATAGATGTATGCCTTGCCTTTCTTAGATTTTTACTATAGGCCTACCTGTGTTTTTTTCTAAAGTATGACATAACATTCGTCCATTGAAATGAACATATTTAAATGACGAGTTTCCTACAGCCGGAAAGAAATAAAGTGAATTATTTAAAACAACACAACGCACTAAGTCATATTTGTTGTAGGCCTACGCATTACATTCGCGATTTTTTTTACAAAGACTTAACATTGCACTTTGAAACAAATCGTAAGTTAATGACTAATTTCCACAGGTAGCCTACGTAGCCTACGTATGTTGGTCGTTCGACGTTTTCTCGACCTTTCTCATCAATTTAGGCTTAAAATATATCGAATATAATAGTAACAAAAAAATGTATTTAATAATCTATCTGTTTCTGTTCAAAAGTTCGGAAAGGCGTAAACAACAAATACAAAATTGATCATTTGTTTTTTTCACCCTAACTCAATTTTACAGGGATAGGCCTACAACATATTGAAATATAAACATACATTTCTGAATTAACAATATAATTGTATACATCCGTTAAGATGCCTATTTTAAATAATATGCTATTTAAATCAATTTCATGTTCAAATATATTTTGGTAATGGGTTACGTGATTTTTATGCCTCATATTTCATGATGTGCTGATAGAAGCGTGTGTGCAAAGATGTGTATTTAAATTTATTTTTGGGAAAGAAAAGTAAGCCATCTAAGTAGGCCTAACCTATTCCAACAGATCGGTTGTCTGTTAATAAGTGTGTTAATAAGTCTGGCCTAAAAAAGGAACCGAATCGCCGTTTGCCTAAAATTAGAAGTAGGCTACAGAAACGCGGTTCAGGACCATTCCGGCCCAAGTCATAACATGGTTAAAACACTCAGTTCTATCAATATGAGGAAACCCGGCTTTGTACCTCCTTCTCCAATTTGATGTCACTTAATCATTTTTATTGATATACTTAGCAGACGATAATTACATAAATATCCAGAGAGACTTGTGGGAGCAAATTGTTTTAAGTGCCTTGCTCAAGGGCACAATAACAGCTGGGGGATAAGGTCCAGCCCTTCAACAAACGTCCTTTACCCCCAGGTTACCTACTATCTGAATGATCCTAGCGGATGCATGGTTACCTATGGGCCATTGGCTTTTAGAGAAACATCGATAAGTGTGTAGTTAAAACATATTATTTAATCGAAAGGTAATCTTTTTTTTAATTCAAATGTTCTTTAATCTAAAGCCTCTTGGTGAGGGATGAAGTCCTAGAGAACTACAACAATTGAAGCATAGGTAGCTGACGTGTTATGATTACTGGCAACCCAATGTTCAGAAAATCACAGATTGCACCCTGACCTGGGGTCCTAGGTCTGAATTAGTCCCTTGTTATTAAGAGAAAATGAAAACCAGAAATTTCTGCCCTGGGAACGGAGTTTCCTTCTCCTGCTAAACGTTTTGATTCTATGTTTAGTAGAAATCCTCTGTGGATAAAGATTATACGAAGGGCAAAAAAGCATGTAATGACGCACAAACGAATGAACGAATGACGCTTTGGTCTCGGTTACCCAAAATATGGAAATAAGCTTCAGTCTAACTAATGTTTTGAAGATGTATCTTTTTAGCAACAAACGAAGACGCAGAAAGCGTTTCCAAAAACCACACGCAGCGGGGACGTTCTGTACATGGAGTAAATGACTATGGCAAGTGTCGATATAGGCTACTAATTGAATCGAAAGAAGACATCACTGGTCTCAAGCCAGCTTGCTTTAGTAAAATCTTACCTTAACATTATCTTTTTGCACAATATTCACTATGGATCAACTCCCAAAAATATATTTTGAGCTATGGCTGAAAATTTTGAGACGGTTTATTGCAAACCCAAAACAATAACATGAATATGAATAAAGATTTTACACATAAGGGTTAAAGTAAAAAAAACACAGACATAGCTGACAATTAGTTTAATTAAACTCACTTGATTTCCAATAGATTTTCAATATTATTAAATAGACCTATTCATATTATTTTTATTCGGTCATTTTAAAACTTTTGTCTCCTTCGGTTATTGCACATAATATTGTATTTGTAGTCAACTTCGGATTGACGTTTTGGGCGTTTTATAGATACATATATACTCCTACGGATTGAATTAACAGGAAATGTTCTTCGAAAGCTATGAAGTGATGCCTAAGAGTAGAATATACACTTGGTGTCTGTTCTACAAAGTGATGCCTAAGAGTAGAATATACACTTGGTGTCTGTTCTACAAAGTGATGCCTAAGAGTAGAATATACACTTGTCTGTTCTACAAATGGCCTAGGAGTGTCGTTAACAGCAATGGACGTTTTGCCTAGACCTACATTTTCTGGTGTTTTTTTCATAATTATTCCATTTAGCAAGTAACGTAACATTCAATGCTGTGGGACACTGGGATCAAGTGGTGTAAGGATTCAACTGATATGACGATTAGACGAAGGACAAGCAATTATGTATTTATTCTAAACGGCCCATATTCTGGAAAATGTGTAATAATATATTACATGTTTACTGTAATTCAAACCGAAATATGTTTATACTACAGTATAAGCCCTATATCTACTGCAATCATGAAAATCCGCCAATGTGGTTTTTGAACAGAATTTCCCAGTCATTTTCAATTTATCCTCAAAGCTGCAATTTTAAGTTTTTGAATTGATTATTGTTCTAAATTTGAAGAGAAAATGACTAAAAGTCTATGCTGAGCAGATTTCAGGTTATTAATTGTGATTCTGTATCCATCTTTTACTTCAACTACATGTTATAATTGGCTGATTTAGTTTGCAGGGACCACACAGCTTTTCATTCCAAAAACTTAAAAAGAAAAAAAAATCTGTACAACACATTTCATGTCAAAGACGTGATGTCAGATTATGAGGTAATTCCTAAACCCACATTTGGTTGGTTGTCTGTCTCCAACTGCTTTCATTTGTGATATAAATGTTTTAACATGTTTGGTATAGGAAATGTAGCTAGCCTACTATCCAAAGAGCTGTACCTTACCACAAAATTAACTGTTGCCAGTGGAGGATTTATTCAAATATGCTTAAATAGGCATGAGCAAGTAATTTAACTCTGATCTGCTAGTTTCAGATTCTTGGAAAATGTTAAGTTAGCCAGAAAATAAAAGCAATAGGCTATATGCTTGGTAGATATCACAATTAAATTGAATTTTTTCAACATAAAAAGAACAGACATCAAAGTAATATAAAAATCCAACTGTCTTATCAATTGAAATACCTGGAGTCACAGTGGAGAGTGCCTGTTTGAAGCCAAAGCACTAGACATTCTCATTTGATTATAATAAAGATTGAGTTTCAGAAATTGATGATTGTACATGCACATATTGAATAATGGAATTAACAGTATTTGCTGTTTCTTTTACTCTCCTTAATTAGATTTATTGTGTTTTACTTCTTCCAGACCACAGTTTGTTACCCTGAAAATTACATATTGTTAGATTTTATGGGAGGAATTTATTTATTTAACTCTATCTAGAACAGATTTTTTACTACCCTAAAGCTTTTGGACTGGGCTAATAGATAGAAGTACAATCTCCAATTCAGTCTTATGCAGTCTGGCAGACATTGAAGAAGTTGAATAAAATTACATTAGCTCCATTGAGAGAATCACACAATGATTTTCTTTGTGTTTTTTTTCTGCCGTTTGAATAGGTTTGGCTGTGGAAATATACGGACTCATTCATACTGGGCCATATGTTTCTTTTACTCTTTTTGCGGTCATATTTATTACACATAGAAAACACTAGATATCCATTATTGCTATTGCTAATCTTAAGCAGTGTGGTGAGAATTGTGGTATAAAAACAATAGATCATTAGATTAATATAATTTGACAGTGCACATTTCCCATAAGAATTATACTTATTTGCTTTTTAGGAAAACTGAAAATATGACTCATGTAGTTTTAGCCATTCTACTGTTGCGGGCTTCATGGTTAGGAAGACATGAATGGCATGAATACACATGGAATTCTAACAGTGTCTGAGCTGTAACACCATCCTGTGACTGGAGCATCTAGGGCCAGACTGGAGGCTTTGATGCCCAAGTGGGGCCTCGTATGTATGAACTTTCTTCTGTAAATTGGTCAGGGGGAGTTCTTACTAAATTACTTGAAATGGGAAAAGTGTGTGTCATTTGGGGGCTCAGCCATTATTAAATTAAAATTGTATTCTACAAATGCTCTGTAAACAATACTTTAAACACCTACCTTGTACCTTGTATCCGCACAATGCAGGTACTGTAGGTAAATAAAATGAAATAGAATATGAAGAGAAGGATTATTGTCATCAGGTCAGTGGGCAGGGGTCCCCTTTATTTATGTCAAAACTTTGGTAAATTCGAAATCTGATTAAGAGGAAATTTTTTAATTGAGCCTCAGCAAATATAGAAACTGCCGAATGAATCAGATGCTTGGGCGTGATGAATCAGATGGTTGGGCGTGATGAATCAGATGGTTAGGCGTGATGAATCAGATGGTTGTGGCGTGATGAATCACATGGTTGGTCATGTAAGGAGTCATCTTCCCTGGTCAGGTGTATGTTCAACTATACACTGTCAACTTTGTATCATAGTAAAGTGCTACACATTGATCGGCCAGTGGGTCCATGTAAGAGGTTCACAATGCAGCAGCCAGTACTTTTTTATCAGAGAATCAAAGAGAGAGAGAGACTGCAAGACAGGTTAGAAATCAGAGGAAAGAGAGAAACAAACAGATAAAAGTCGCTAAGCACTTTTGATTGACAGATTGAATGATGTGACATCTGCAGGAAATATCACTGCACCTGGCAAAATAAGCAAGGCTGAAACTGTTCATGTACTGTATGCCCTTGTGTGTGTGTGTTCAGCTGTGATTTATCATACTACCAATTCTCCAATCCCTGTAGTAAGGAAGAAGAAACTTGCCAAAAATCTGTTGATTGTATTTGCCTTTATTTTCTTTCCTCTCCCTGATTCAAGACTGTCATTTCACATGATGTGAGAGAAACTGTTACATTCTTCTCTTGTTATCAGTGGTGACCTGATGCATAGACCTGGTCAGCAGCCCTTCTCTCCTATCATCTCTCTTTAATTTGGACCAGGGGTGTGTTTTTTCCTTTTCATTGACTAGTAGAAGAATGTTCCTGGATAATTTAAATTCATTTGGAAATTGAATAATATCAGGACAAGGATAGAGCAGTACAAATAATATTGACGCTGGGCCTTAGAGTTAATAAATCACCACTCAAGGCATTGATCAATGTCACATTTTGGTTATTGGTAATGCTACTCATTTGTTTATGTGACACCTATTGGTGATGCATGCCTAGTTACCGCTCCAGGTTTCTGCTTACTTCCACGTGGCCAATCAGTTCTGACTTCATTACTCATGTTCCCATTCCAGCATCATCAATGCCTAGTCCAACAGGCATGGTAAATAACCACCTCCCATTTCTCCTTTTCCACATAGAGAATGACAGATCACAATGCAGAGAATGGTGCATTTTGGGATAGCCAATGCCAGTTAAACATGCTGGCTGGGACCTTTGGCATAAACCTCCATTTTGGGTAGGATGTATCTATATCAGGGCGATATGTGCATGATCAATGTATGCATGATCAATGTGCATGATCAATCAAGTATCACTTGATCACATATCTCAGCTAGCCATGAAATTCCAAGTAAAAAAGCAAGCGGTTTTGATATTTTGAGGCATAAATCAACCCATACTGTACATGACACCGCACTCATTTTTGGGGTCCCATTTGGCTCAACAGTGACAATTTAACAACCAATAGCCTAAAATCACGGACTGCATCTTTAAGTCATTAGAGGAAAAACAATGATCCTGTGTTGTCTCATGTGTTGGAAACGCATCGTTTGGAATACATTCCTTTGAATGATTTTCTTTGTCAGTCATATTATCTCTGAATTGGAACATACTGAAAGAGAATAAAAAACATGCAAGAATTTAAGCACATCACATATCAAAGGGATGATCTGTAGTTTACATTGATCTGACCGGGGGAGTAGTACCAGTGTGGGGGATGCTAAGTAGGTGGCATTTTGAGTTAACATTTTGCGTTTCCCTCTGCTGTTGCGGTTGATCAGAGCTGAGGTTTTCTCCTTTCACTTTAAATGGCTGACGTCCACAGGCCCAAATCGTTGGCGTTTGCTTTTCCTGGCAGGGATGATCACAGCTGCCCTCCTTTTAAGAGTTATTCAATTATAAATCTTCCACCCTCTGTGTCTCCCCTCCTTCAACAGGCTGTGCTTTACCCTGCCAGGGCCAGTAAAACAGGGCGCTGTGTTGGTACGCCGTTCACCCAGTCTTGTGCCCAATAATTTATGTGTGGGGCGGTGGAGCGCTATGCAGTGGATGTTTTCGGAAAAGGGACCCCCACTCAACCCTCAGTGCCAGCAGATGACATTGACATACAGCAGGAAAGCCACCCAGACAGAAAATGATCTCACAACTCAGCCACGCGCTAAAAGAGAGAGGGAGGGAAGGGTAGAGAGAGGGAGAAGTCTTACAAAGATGGTGATAAAGATTGCAAGACAGCAAATGACAAGTTGGAAGAGGTCAGGTAGGTGCATCACTTAACATTGGTGACATTCTGTGAGTTCAAACCTTGATTTCCTGTTCCGGGCAGGACTCAAACATTTGGGGCCCCAGAGAACCAACCTTCATTCAACACATTTCACAACTGTGCAGAAACATTTGAGGTATTATTAATGTTGCTGCTTTAAAACTAATTACTGCAGTGAGACACTGTTACAGCTCATCTAACAGTGTTACACTCTGTCCCTAACCACAGCTGATGTGAGGAGAGTTTTTAAACAGTGAACCCTCGGAAGTCACCAGGGCCAGATGACACTCCAGGCCAAGTCCTCAGGGGGTGCGTTGACCAACTAGGTTGGAGGTTTTCACCTGCATACTCAACCTCTCCCTGTCTCTGACTGTAGTCCTCTCTTGCTTCAAACCGACCACCATTGTCCCTGTCCCAAAGAAATGTTCCGTCACCTGCCTGAAAGACTACCGTCCTGTAGCACTGACCACTACCTTCATGAAGTGCTTCGAGCGGCTGGTCTGAACTCACATCTGCACCACCCTTCCTGACATCTTGGACCCCTTTCAATTAGCCTCCCGCCCCAGTAGATCTACGGATGATGCCATCGCCCTGACGACACACCATCCTCTCCCACGTGAAAAAAGGCAACATACACGAGGATGCTGTTCGTGGACTACAGCTTTGCATTCAACACTTTTGTCCTGCCAAGCTTCTTCCTAAACTCAGGACCCTGGGACTTAACCCCTCCCTCTAGAATTGAATCAGACAGCAGGTCCCTCCAGAGGGTGGTATTGTCTGCGGAGCACATCATCATCAGCTGCCATCTCCCCTCTGTGCAAGGCATCTACCATACACAATGCCTGTGGAAAGCATAGAACATCATCAAAGATCACAGCCACCCAGGCTATGGTCAGTTCACACTGCTGCCATCTGGTAGACGCTACCGGAGCATCAGGGCAAGCACTTTCAGACTCAAAAACTGCTTTTTCCCTCAGGCCATAAGACTCATCAACCAGCAACACTAATCCATGATCATACTGATCGCACACAAACTTTCCAGAGGCTCTGATGTTCTTTCAGGTACTTTTAATAGGAATATTAGAATATGTACCATTCATAAGCATATTACATTCATATGAATCAATAATCCTCAATAATTCCACCATACTGTTCATACTTCCCATCCAACTCTTTAAAAAATTATACTAGTTTCAATTTTTATGTATATTACTGCCATACTTGCCATAACTATAATATTAGGTACTACAACCAATATCGCTGCTAGTTTACAGTACTCTTTTTAACCTGCTGCTAAGTACAGTGTTATGTACATAACATACATTAAACATTCCACATGTACATTTTCCTTTACATTTTCTGTCCTCTAATTGTACCTCCGGTTAGATGCAAACTGCATTTCGTTGTACTCGTACTTGTTCAATGACGAAGTTCAATCAATTCTAAAAACAAGAAACCAGGCAAGCCTAGTTCAGCCGGGCCGAACCAAAAAGCGTTAATCGTGGTTTGAATATTTTGTTAGACACTATTAACCATTTTGTTAAACTGGGAAAGGTTTCTTATTACATTTACCTCCACCACAAATTGCATCTATGAACTTTATGGCTTTTGCCACTGGTGATTTTAACAGCTTATTAGCAATTCGTGAATGACGTTGATAAAATATCAATCAATCAATCAAATTTATTATATAAAGCCTTTTTACATCAGCAGTTGTCACAAAGTGCTTTCACAAAACACCTGGCCTTAAACCCCAGGTAGCAAACAACAGTAGTGATGAACTTCAGCGGCTAGGAAAAACTCCCTAAGAAGGCCAAAATTTAGGAAGAAACCTAGAGAGGAAACAGTCCTCTTCTGGCTGTGCCAGGTGAACATATTAAGAGTCCAAATTGTAATAGTTCGATGAATGTGGGCTAAGCTCAAAGTCTATTTAAACCTAGTCCAGATCAGAAGCATGACCAGATGGACAAGGACAGGGACAGACAGGGGGGAGGGGGGATCACCAGACTGGCACCTGAAATTGTCAGGTATTGTCTTGATCTGCAACACAACCAGGAGGAGTTTGGACAGGGACCGCAACGAGTCAAGCCTGGTACTCCGCAGGTGTGGGTTAAGACCTCATGTCCTCCTAAGTTTAAAATGACAGAAAACAGGGAAAATTTACACTTTACTCCCCCAGCACAATCATATAGCAGCATAAGATGTTGGGTCTGAGACAGGGGGGTCCAGTGACACTGTGGCCCTATCCGGAGGAGGCCCCGGACAGGGCCCAACAGGCAGGAAATCAATCCACCCACATTGCCATGCATCAACCAAAGGGACACCCACCAACCGCAATCATCCTGAATGAGGGCTGAGTATTGCCAGCAGGGTACAGCTCAATTCCACCAGTGTGTAACAGAGAGACAACAACACGCCAGTGACTCCGCCCCCAAATGGCATTGAAGGGAGAGCATTCCAGTGGCGATGAGAGCCCACCTGGCAAGACAGCAAGGGTGGACAGTATCAGGCCTTTCTGGTCACCTTCATGCCCCTGGGCCAGACTACACTTAATCATAGACCAGGCTGAAGAGATGAGTCTTTAGTAGAGGTTTGAAGGTTTGCACTCAGTCTGCAAATCATTCCAAAGTAGTGGAGCTCTATGAGAGAAAGCCCTTTCTCCGGCTGTTTGTTTAGAAATATTAGGTACAGTTAAAAGGCCTGCATCTTGTGATCTAAGGTTACGTGCAGGTTTATGGCTGGATCATTTCAGCGAGATATGTAGGAGAAAGTCCATGTATTGACTTATAGGTTACAATAGCTACTGTATCAATATAGGTAACAATAACTTACTTTTTCGTCAAGTGAAAAGACGAGAGAATCGTGTAGTCAGCACAGATTTTGTCTATCCTGAACAATTCCTAAGAAACTATTAGAAAATCTACCAGAAATAGTCACAATATAACAGCAGTTTCATTTCAGGCTTCCTATAACGTAGCGACTGAAGGTTGTAGCCGGCGTTTTTGTCTGTCCTGAACAAATCCTCTTTTGCCACTGGAGGTTTTAACAGCTTATTAGCCATTTGTGAATGACATTGATACAGTATCGATCAATATAGGTGAAGATAACAAACTTTTTCGTCAAGAGAATCATATAGCCAGCGAAGCGTGTGTCAGAATCAAGTAGCCAGCGAAGCGTTTGTCTATCTTGAACGCTTCCTATTGTACCTGTGTAATAGTTATGTATGACTTTTGACTGTGACAGGAGTCGAACGCGGGACCTTAACTCTCACTACCTAGTTGTCGGGTGCCATGTCACCAGTATTACTTTGTGGAGGATGACGCTGTGTTGTTCAGTGCACAAATAAACCTTGAAACTTGAGGCTGAGACAAATATTTTGCCGACAATTGCTCCGATTCTACATATTCTGCTGTCATGGGTAGTTCACTCGGTAAAATCATGGCAATTCATACAGTATTGTTGCAGGTTAAATTCTCACCAAGGACAAATACAAACAACAGTAAGTCGCTTTGGATAAGTGTCTGTTATATGATTAAGAAAAAGTCCAAATAAAGTAATATATGCTACCTGACCAACCACTTAATCTCGATTTCACATTACCGAACATACTCACCCACTATTCCCCTTTATATTCCAAAAAGAATTACCCAACTTCTCTAGTAGAAAAACAGATATTTTCAAATGTGCTCATGGCATTTTTGTAATGGTTTTGTTCAGCCTCATTACAACATCTGTGAGACAAGAACCATTATGCAGTTAAACAAGTGGCATTTGGCCATTACCCCCCAACATCTCCCAATGCTCTACCTCTACCATGCTGGCCCTCTGCATCCCAGCTGGCCTCCTCATGCCCTTGCCCAGTTCCAGCAGCTTGGCATCACTTAGGCCTGGCAGGTGAAAACCGTTCAATGCTCTATGGGTTTCTGGGCAACTGGAATCAGACAGTGCTGTGTCTTCTACCTTCTTGTCTTCATCAAGCTCAGCCCCCCAGGTATAGACCAACAACTCAAACCCAAGCACAAATGCAGCCAACCCGAAATGCTAGCTAGCATATCCTCTGACTGCTCAGATCAAAGGTACTATGGAGTGATGTCACCCACAGCAGCCCCTCAACCGCTTATTGCACCAAATGAGTGCCATTAGCCATACAAACAAAGACTAAAACCTGCTGTCATTTAATCAAAAGGAAGCAGGAAGCACATTCAACATCTGGTCCAAGATGTGTCAGAGTCGGGTCAGCCAAGGCAGTCCATGACTCCAGTTGTAGCATGGCTTAATGAGAATTACCCAGTAACCCTAACCTGGCCATGGTCTGCCCTGGCTATATGATCTCTGAACAAGACAGAGTGGCCTGTCTGCTGCACCAGGCATCACCATGGAGACTTGATGAAGTTTGCACTTAGGGTAACAATCCCTATAGGCCCCTTCCTCCCAAGTTAGGGGTTTCTTCCTAATCTCAGTAATGTCTGCAATGGCATATTACAGCTTGGAAATTGATTAAAAAGGGAACTGAAAATGGCGCCAGGATGTGAAAAACATGGACTGGCTCAATCAAAGCAGATTTGACGGGTGAGCCAAACCTCACACTTTGTAAGAAATGAGAAAAAGCCTTTCTACTGGCGCTCAGACTGAGAGTTAGGGACCAACCGCATAGCAGGAAAACCAAACCTAGCTCTGTCTCTCTGTTGAAAAGAATGGTGTTAATGACACAGTGTCCATCCACTGACTTGTCACATCATATCTCGTAGCCTTTGACATACTAGGACAGCATACTAACTGGAGCCCTGAGGGGAATAGTATTGAAGCAAAAGCCTTATTTCATCACTGCTGCAGGTCTGCCTAAGAGGTGGAAATTACTAAACCAATTCAAAGGCCTTCAAACATTGGAACAGCGACAGAAATCCATTAATTCTTCCTGTATGTAATGAATGTTGTGTAATACCATGTAGCGCTGATGTGATAAAGCCGTGGGTAATGAGTATGCGTAAAAGCACCACCCCGCCACCCAAACTGTCGGCCAACAAGCTGTTCATCCCGTGATGCCTCCGTTGGTGGTCCCTGGTCTAAGCTTTTCCCTCACTTCTCTCTCCGTTGGTTTTTTTTTCATTGCAAACACAAAATTGTTCCTAATTCGCTGCTGCTAGAGGGGGGTAATTTGCGGCTTTTGGCTGAGTGTCACAAGCCCCAAATTTGAAAAAGCTGCTCAGGGGAAGTCATTCTATGAGGCTGTAAGAACTACAGCAAAGAGAAAGGGGCACTAAATCCAATCACTTTCAGACTCAGCTAAACATCATCTTCACTGAAACCCCTCCTTGTGAGCCTCTGACAACAAATCTATTAATTCATTGGTCATTGTAATTGTGCTAATTCCAAGCACCTTATTATAAATTGCTTTCACAAATGTAGCATCAACATTTTATGCCTGTTATGTCAATATTAATGTTTTGTTAATGTTCTGTTAATATTCATAGTGGCTTCTTCCTTTACACAGTAGTACAGCATTTGTAATGTAAAACCAAAATGTTTTGAAGCAGGAATTGGATCTGTCAGATGCCAATTCTAGTAATTCCTCATTATACTGACAAAAGTGAGAAAACAACTAATACTTCATCCTTAATTAGCCATTTAATCATTTCCAGAGGGACACACAGCAGATCATATGACTCATTGATAAAATTACATCCATATATGTAATTAACATATTTGGGAAAGCAAACCAAGAAGAAAAAGGAATTAATAAAAAGGAAACATCAGGTATGTAACTTATACCTTTAATAGATTGAGGTGATTGATTGTTTCCATCACGCTAGGGTGACTATCCATAATTTCTGTCATGTTACAAAGTGGCACGACGCTGAGCTGCTGGGTTGTCCTCAAAACACAGATGAAAACAAGAAAACAAACGTGTCCAGTGTTTTAACAAATCCTACATGAATGTAGACCTGGACCTCTTTCTTCTGGGCTGTCAGATCTGGTCGTGCCGCCTTCACTTTCTGCTACCCAAACAAACACCCCAGTTCCACACCTCTAGGCTCTCGTCCTCTCCTCACCTGTCTTGGGGTCCCTTTTCTCCCTGTTCTGGTGGGGCTCATCAGAGCAGTTGGTTTTGACTGCGTTTAGCACCCCAACTCCGACACGGTGACACGGCACTGATGACCGGGCTGGCGCACTCACGCCACATGTTGGGGTGCTAGTTTCAATCATGTCGAGGTGAAATATTTTAGAGACTACACCAGTTCATAGGTTCTTCAGGGGGGATCATTCATTTTGTTCAACAGTGTCCTCATGTCTCTTTTCCTCTCCGCAGTGGCTCGTTTTTTCCTCAGGGAAAACCTACAGATTTTTTTCTAATCATGAATGTTTTTCACTTTCACAACAGTACATCATTACACAAAGTGTTTAAACACTTAAGTATGGTTTAAGGGGGAGAAAAAAAACACTTGCAGTGCACGGTCCTACATGAACTCAGCATCACTCAGGGGAGCAGTAAAGCCTGCCCTGTAAGCGAAATGAAGTCAATAAATAAAAGAAGCGGTTGTCAGATGTCTGGAACAGCTTGAGTGAATTTGAACAACAGGGCAGCCCACCGTGTTGAAATAAGTTTGGCCTGTCTCTTCAGAACTCACAGTACCAGTTGCTGAGCGCTATTGACTAACGATGCTGGACCGACTGCATGATAACATCGAGTTAGAGACCATTGGATCCATACGAAACACTGTGTTCATTGACACAGATGAATGGCAAAAACCAGTATAATAGAGCAACAGCTTAAAACAGACGGGATACGTAAGGCGTGATTATTCCATTGCAGGAATAGAAACGGATTAGAAAATGTGTTCCTGATAAAGGATCAGGATGTTGTTCATCTGCAGGTTTCTTAGAACCACAGGCAGAACATAAAGCTTCTGCCACTTCTGTTGAGGTATTGTCAGAGCCATGGCTAACCGGGCCCAGGGTAGGTCAAGAGGAAGCTGCAGGTGAGGGGAAAGGAAAACAATCACATCTCAATTCAGACAAATGACCTCTTCACTGATATAGATGGATGGAGGAGCTGCATTCCAACTGATGCTGAACATCACCTCTATTTAGCACAGGCTGCACTCGGCTGCATGCGGGAAGAATTCTGAAGAGAGAGCGGGATGGGTGGAGAGAGGAGGATTGTGGGAGGTGAAAGCTGTTAACTGATCTTCCGTGTTTACAGAAAAAGGCACGGCACTCCTGTGGAGTGGGGAGCCCTTATGAGTAAGCCCATGTCGGGGGGGAGAAGAGTTTGCACACCCGTCCTTGGTCACTGTTCTCTCCCTTCATCCACTTTTCCTTCCTGGTCAGCTGAAAGGAAGGAATGCCAGGAGAGGACGCTGGTCCAGTCCGAACTGGTGGCAGGCTGCTGTAAAACACAGCATGACCATTTCCTCAGAAAACTGCCCCATTCCTCTCTCCTTCCAACAGTTGTTCCCGCCCCCTGTTACCCTCCTCATCTATCTGATGCTCATGGAGCTTTATGGGGGGGCTTTCCCCTTTATTTTCCCCAGGAGCCATTTGAAACGCTGCCCAGGCTTGTTTTCTCTACAAGTGGAGGGATGAGCTGGGGCTCATAAAGTAAGAGCTCAGAGGGCAAGAGGAGGTCTCCAGCTCTGTAAAACAGCGTGGTTGTAGCTAGTGGCAGGGTTCGACGGAGAGAAAATACAGAGTTATTTGTAGGACACCTTGGGGGCATTTGATCCCTGTGAACGTGCTCGGTCTGGGGAGGACACGCTCTGTAAATTACCCTCCTGTGTGCTGTGTTCTCAGTAACGGCGGCCTATGCTCATAAAAAAATAATTTAAAAAACTAAATGGGGGTGACAGGTGCCAAAAGCGGGAATGTGAAAAAAGCAAATGATGAAAAACGATCACTATGTGTCTGTGTGTGTGTGTGTGTGTGTGTGTTTTTACTGCTGATGACACTGTGGAGGATTTATTTGAACAGATGTGAACCCTCAGTGCCAGGCTGACCTCATGTCCTACTTGGCTACACCGAGCCTGATCTATCTGCCCTGGAAAAATAACAGTCCATTTAACAGACTGACCTGTGGAGAAAAGTTTGCAAATACACCTTGTAACAAGTCAAAAAAACTAAGAGTGCACTCACCAAGTTTCACATTTTAAACTGTAACTGAATATGAATATGACCTAACATATTACAATAACAAAGTTACAATATGTTTTATGCCCTTGTCATGTACAGGATTTGAGCAGTCGCAGTCCTTTCAGACTCAAATAGATAATACTGGATTTATACTCACTGTGACCTACAACAAAGTGCTTTTTACCAAATGAATGTTAAGCGTACCCGAGCCTGTGAGTACAGAGTGGGGCTGCAGACAAGAGTAATAAAGAGAGGATATTTATGTGACGGAGCAGCAGAGGGGAGGTCAGACCGAGACTGAAGTGTGGAGGGGTCGACAAGGATGGGGAGACAGCAATGTTTGGAGAGGAGACGGGGGAGAGCAATGCTAATTTATACCCTGCTAATTGGAAACAGCACAACTCTGCACCTGAACCGCATTCCGGGGCCCTATAGTCAGGCCAGCTCTGGGCCCGGCCCGGCAACGTGGGAGGGTGATGAGGGCCAGGGGGCTGGAGGAAGGAGGCTAGGGTCAGTGTCAATGGCGGCTTTGTTATTGGGGAGGATTGCTCTTTTGCCCTACGAATGGGACAGTGCTGAGTGTGTGTTGGAAATGTTCGGGAGGTCACGTTGTTGTGACACTCCTACAGACCGTGCTGCAGGGAGACCACCCTGCCTCACATAAGGAGAAATCAACTCAATCTGTTACGGCTTCAATCTGACACCATCTAACAATCTATATGTCATCGTGAGTGAGCGCACTGACCGGCTATTCAACAGTCTAAAATTACTAGGCAAATAAATATGACAGCTTCCATAGATAATTACTGTTGCACACAAACCTCGTTGAACTACGCTGAAACCACGTCGAACCACACTGAGTCTTGGCAATTGTTGATTCATTGACCGCCATATGAACGCACAGAGCTTGGATATTTTTTAAACTAAGGCTTCAAATGACTTTGAATGGTGTCTGTAACATTACAGTGAACGCTAAGGTGTACAGATGTGGGTTGTGACTGTAACTTGTCTGCAAATGTGCTGCAAATAATTTTGGAATGTAGAATGAAAAAAAAGAAGTTTCTTGATGTGCTCCGTATCTGAGCTGCAGTTGTACATGATCTGTTTACAGGGCTCGGTCTGTGTCCATTTAGGCCCATTTTCCTCATAGTGCTGTGTGTGCTATTGATAAAGCAAACTATAGAGTCGCTGCTAAGTGATGGGCTGTCAGTGTCCACACAACGACAGGCTTCACTTAATACACTGGATATATAAGAGCAAAGAATAGATAAATAGATATGTGAGGAAAAGCCAAATTCCTCCAAAACAAAAACATGACCAGAGTTGAAAGACGAAACGCTGAAGTCAGACATATGGTGAGCATATTGGTCGCAGATATCTGATCACACAAGTACTACTTTTCCTCTTGTGGAGGGAACAGAATACAAAGATTTAGATGTGGTGAAGGCTGTTTTGTTTCGCTTTTAAGGCGTGTCGGTTGTCTGTCTCGCTTGAGGATGTTTGGGAGAATACTTTCTCTACTACAACAGTTTACTGATTGACAACTTGAGTCTGTACATATGAATTGGTGTTAGTGACTTGTGAGTTATTGTGTGACACACTGTTCTGCTGAAGTGGACTGTGAACAGACATTTGTCAATCCAATCTGTGCGTTTTCCACCTAGCATTTATATGTAGCAGCCAGCACCAAAACACATCAAAGTCACCACAATCTGTCTATTTCTGTCTCAATTTCTCTCACACTCAGAATTCTCTCTAAAGCTTACTCCTTACACAAACTAAAACACATTTTTGTAGGAATATGTTATGTGAGGGATTAAACAGATCCCTGCGGATTCAACATTAGGACGGAGTATTTGGACATACATCATTTTAGATTAGATTTGATTCAACTGTCACTGAACAGTACGAGTACAGTACAACAAAATGTAGTTATCTAACCATAAGTACGAATAGAGGGCAGGATATGTACAAGTATTATGTCAAGTGTATGTTACAAGTTGAATGTGTAGATGTGCAATAAAAGCAAATACAGTGCAAAATGACAATTCTAAATGAGCAATAAAGGCAAATAGGGGATGGCAGAAAATGTATGTGGTATTAAGTATTAAGTATTTCGTAGATGTATTTTTTAGGTAAATGTATTATGTAAAAGCAATTTTATGGAAGTCTAGCACATTTAGTCCAACATGGTTGTAAATGTCACTAGATTAATGCAGCATGACCACTGGGTAGAATCTTTTTGGAATATAATCCAAAATTCTGGATATAATGATACTGATTATTGATGACCAATTTATGGTATTGCTGCGTCAAAGAAAATGTATGTTGCTCTATATAACAGCCTTATCAGTCTCTATTGACTCGCCCTCTCCAGGGCTCTGACCAACGTGCAGCTATTGCAAATACATGGATTAACCCTGAATATCCTGGGACCTCTGTCTCCCGTCTTTCTTATGTCTCCCTCTCTTCTGTAGGATGCATGCAATCAAAGGGACCACAGAGCCAATCAGAGGGCCGTCCCTCAGCGCCGGCAGCCTGTCTCTCATTTCAGACTCAAGGGCGTTCCCCCACCCCATCTGCACGGATCAGGGGCCCTTAGTAGCACCTGCCGCTCCGGGGCCCTGTGATTCAACTTCATATGGTAGTTGGACCATGTCACACACCGAATGACAACCTACCGCAAGTACACAGTCACTGGGAAAGATCGCCTTGCACAGCCTGCATTCTTGTTAGCTTGCTCAAGGTTGACCATGCGTGTGTTTCGTGTTTGGTCCCTTTGAAATGTTACGACAAGATAGGTCCTTTGAACGCGAATTATGGGTTTTGGATAAAAGATGGCCTTTATTTCTGCAATGGGATTTGAATGTTTCACAGTGTTTGGTTTTATCGTAGCTTATAGTAAATGTCCTCATAAGTCTCTCTTATTTAGTGACTGCTTTATGTACTCAGACATAAAAAACATAAAAAAGAATGCCTTAAACTGGGTATGAATCTGTAGCTTATGGTTTACACGGCGTTAACAGGCACATTAATTGCCCATAGTGGATGATTAATTGCCATGTAAATAGATGGACCTGACCTGCCATCATGTACATTTACCAATGTGAAATGTATCTACTGGAGCTGGGAATGGCTTTTTGCTCTGTTCAAACAGCATCACCAAAGCAGGTCCAGGTTGAAGCTGCGTGAATATGACATGGCTCCATTTGTCCTGCTTGTCTGTCTCCTGTCCTCATCTCCATTGATCTCTGTTAAGCTCCCTCAGCTTTCAGATGAAATGGTAGCATCATGAGCCACATTAGTTGCATGTGGACTTGAGTGACATTCGATGTATGTGGTAAGAACAAACGCATCGCTCCTCTGAGTCTTATTCATGTGGTAAAGTTGGGATTACGGCTTGATCCGATGGGAAGAACTGGAGAAGAGTGGCTTGGGTCAGATCTGCCTTGAATTAAACCAGTGTTATAGCAGAAATAATACCATCACCTCCTCCAAGTAACAGAATGGAAGATAAGTGTGTGCTAGTGTCCACATGCCAGAGTCTCTGATCAGAGCCCAGGTTGGTGTCCATTTCAGAGTTCAGGGTCTCTGTTGATGGTTCATATACAGCCCACGGCCCAACTTCAAATGGCTCCGCTCACCACACCCATCGACAGCCAACGGCGCATGTCTGTTAGAGTGGACCACAGTATTTATTCATTATGGCCAGCTCGAAGCCATTCAGCACTCACTGCCCTGTGGTGAGTCAGCATTAGTGTTGCGTTAGGCCCCCCACCTAGAAGTTCTCAAGGACGGGCTTTGGGAGAAAGTGTGGTGTAAAACCAGAAACCCTTAAGAGCCGTCACACAAACGACAACCTTGCTCTCAGAGCCTTTCATCCCAAAATCTAAAACTTTCACAACAGCCTTTTTAATTAGAACTGAGTCTTTCTGTGAATTCGACCTGGGAATTTGATGCAGGATTAATTCTATGTCACCCTAATATCATTACCTTTTGTCTATCCACGCCCCTCTTTTCTCCTGCGGTACCCCTCTCACACACATCTCATACACATAAAACATCTCATGGGCCCACATACTGTATACGCCTCCTGACAGATTCAGACAATCTCCTCTCTCTACATCTGGCTAGGGCTCACTGCAGGCCAGCCCTGTGTGAGGGGATGAAAGGTGACTCTCATACTGGCTGGCTGCACCACTCTACTTCCACCAAGTTGTGCTTCTCCTATTCCTAAACATAAGCCCAGCTGTTAGTGCGTGTGAATCTGGCTGTGTATGTGTATATCTCTGCACTGGATCATGCTGGCGCCCAGTACATCAAAGCAGGCCTACAGTAGGCTATTCCACTCTTCAACTTAGTCTATAAGGCTGAAACAAATTTTTTCAACATGGTAGTTATTTCAACTCACCTAGTGTCCCATATCTGAATCAGTCTCTTTTTGAAAGGAGCTAATTAAAACTAGAAATGGTTCCCAGTGTTTTAAATTAGCTGTGTTCTACAGTATGCAACCTCTTCTTGTTTGGCCTGATAACTACCGTGTCCTGGTGCCTACGTGTCCTGATACCATGTCCTGGTGCTCACCTTATCCTGATGCTTTTTGCTCTTCTAAAAACATTACTAATGTTATTGATTTAATTTTGTGAATAATATAAATTTTAGAGAAATAATTTTAGAGAAATATTCACGGAATACTTACAAAAGATTTCTATTGGCTTTACTTATCATAACAGTTGCAAAAGGGATGATGACTGAAAAAGGCTGAGAAAGTACTTGCCCCTTTTAAGATTATCAACAGTGAATGTTATCACATCTTCAAGCAAAGACTAATCTCAGCTAAAGCGAATGTGAGTGAAGGAACAACGCAACAGTTTGTACATTTCAGTTATTTAACCAAGTTTCACAATTCGCTGAAATGACTGTAGACACATACCTCCTTCAGTTGCTGACCAGTTTTTCACATAGATGCAAGGCGAATTTTGACCCACTCTTCCATGCAGAGCTGCATTAACTCAGATTTGTGTTAGTTGTGTTTATTGAAAAAAGAGAAAAAAAATCACAAAAGGGGTTAAATGCTTTTGCGACATATTTTAACTCTTCCATGTGGTTAACGACAGAGGATCCAAACATCAAAAATGTTGAAAGCCATAATAGTAAAATAACATGTATCATGATGCAATAAACTAACACAACAATCCAATGTCAACTGCTTTAAAAATGACCAGTCAGCCGTAAACAGCAAAAAATCCAGTGCCATTACAATGGACAAATTCCTTGCAATATTATTTGCAAACTTGGCCAATGCTTTCATCTTGGCTTTATGAGTTGTTTTACCAACCAACACACGGACGGGGCAAATCTAAGCTCCTCTCATTGCTTCGTAAACAATTGCAGCCACACACACGCTAACGCTACGGGGAGGAACGTAAAAACAACACTAATAGGAAAAAGATGATTGCACTCAGAGCCTTGGCCATGGAGCACACTTGGTAAGGAGAGCAGGCAGACGTTGCTCAGTTCAAAAGAGAAACAGCAAATTCTGTGAATTATTACAGTACACGTTGCAGCATGCATAGCAAAATATATAATGCTAATTAAAAAGCAACCTTGATTTTCCAGTTTGGCAACGCAATTGCTATACCCATCTGAAAGGCTAGCCACCATCCAAAGGGATGTCTGATATGTAGACCCACCTTAACACCCAGTAAATTGTGGAGGACGATTTTTTTTGTATCAGTATTATAATTGAAGTTTCATTTTGTCAACTTTAATTTCGACAAAGCCTTTGTAGCCTACTGTATTTTTGCTCAGTTGATCTCTTCAATAAATCCATAACAGATCGTATTTGATATGTATTAGAGGAAATACTGTGGTTTTAATCAGTCCTGCTCTGTTGATATTTTGAGAATTTTACGGGGAGCGCTTTCTTTGTAAGCTAGCAGAGGCCTGGTGTGCGGTAGGGGAAAAAGTGTGTCATCCTGTTGATTTTCCTTTGGTTTGCTGTCTTTTCCAGCCCATAAGGCACGATGATAACAAAGAATATTGCGGTGTTTGCAACTCTCAACGAACTGCCCCCACTCAATTGTGGGACCACAAGGTCCTTAGAACAACATTTTTTGCTCAGAGGGAGAGCTTCAGAAGTTGCGGCCCTGTGTTAATAATGGGTCAACAGTTATTACATGAGTTGTTTGTTCAGATTTTTGGCTTTAGTTATGCATGCAGGCACAAATCCTTAGTCGTCCTGATGAGGTTTATGCCTCTGAAGACTACCCTTGGGCCACAACCTTCTACAGGAATGAGACAAAGGCTCTCAGATTCAGGCTTCTTTTACATCCTGCTGTACACCAATAGTGGCTCCCATATTTCCACCGCGCTCTCATCTCTTTTTCATACTCTTCCAACCTCCATCATTAGTATGTCCCCTTGCTAATGTATATCCTCTAAGACAGAACAGTATTTGGACAGGTGTTCTTTTATATAAACATTATCATCAAGGGCTCTGTGGGTAGAGGGGTGCACCAGGTCATTTAATAGCGGTTTCATAAAGAAAGAAGGCAACCTCCCATGGTACACTGTAGAATGCCACACTAGTCCGTACAGTATGCGTAATCCCGAACAATAAAAAACTGTTTAGCACCAATTTTCCTTTACTTCCAAACTTTCTTTTCTGTTTCAGACAACTGCGGAGGCCACATCTGGAAGACAGATGTAGTCCCTGAGCATGTTCGCTCCCTCCTCTCCCTTGTGCACACTCACTCGCTCCTCTTTCTTGCTCCTTTCCTCCCTCTCTTTTGGGGAAATCTGAGAGCTGGACTAATTCTCTATCCCTCCCACCCGCGGCAGACCACCCACATTCGGAAACGCCTAGCTGTTCCACAGGCAGAGTATCCATCAGCTTAAAGAGGAAGAGAAAGTTAGAGAGACGTAAAGATAGGTTTTGACTGATGGTTTTAACAGTATCAATTACGTCAATGTCAAACCCTAACCTGCCCTTGCATAAGAGAAGAAAGCTTTGAGCGTAGTGCTTCAGTGTTTTCTAGTGCCGTTCACATTCTCATTGGACTCCACAGTCATCACAGCTGTCCATTCTAGACTCCCCAAAGCTGGATGCTCATCCACTAGAACACTGCTGCAGAAGATCTGTCTGTGGTTCTGGTCTCCTATGTCGATCATGTATAATGATCTTATTTTACAAAATGCAGCTGATGCACAACTCCTGAATTTAGCACAATACTGTTTGAGGGATATGTATAATTGTATGCTTTGGATTATATACTCAGTGTTTCCAGATTTATATGAAATATGACCTATAATTACTTATATTGAGTGAGTGAAATATTTTTCCTTCCTAAAAATGGTAATTAAGTATGTTTCAGAGTAGCTTTTCTGTGTTGGAATAGTGTGGGTGTACCCAAAAAACAGAATGATGTGGGCGGATACCAGATCTAAAATATATATATATATATTCATTTGAGTAGACAGCTGATAGGCCAGCACATCCTTCTCATGTGTATTATATTCCAAGGATTTTTTTTAAACTGCCAATTTCGAGCTGCAATGATTTTCGCCACAAATAGCAGAAGACAAGTAAACAACATAATTTGGCTATGAGAATATTAACGATTAAATGTGAGATGTTCCTTTGCAGTTAAATGTAAACAGCCCGACACAACAACTTGCCTCAGAAATAGTACTTTATTTTGTTTAGCAGTAAGGCATTTGCTTTCTGTTCAGCTCCAATATGCTGTTAAACCTCCATGATTTGGTCAGTGTCTCCACCAAGTGGAACATTCATGAACATTCTCAATTTGAATTAGAAACTAGGCCCTATCCCAAGTTCTACACCACTTGCATTAGAAAAGTTGATCACACAAAATAGGCATGCCAGTGTTGTGACAAACAAAAAACGTTATAACATTGTGAGAAGTGCCTGTTGGTCAAATACAAACCGATTGTAGCATGCAACACATCCCCATCACTTGTTTTTTTCAGTTTTCAGAGTCTTCCTCCTCCCCACTTCTGTTGCCACGGAGCCCACTGTGGCTCCCAGCATCCGCCCAGCAGACCCCCCTACGAACAGGCCAATGAAAGCCCCCAGCAGGGACTCCACCCTCAACATCTGGGGCAGCCACCTCAGCCAGCCTATCAATCCCTGCCACACGGACAAGAGAAACGAGGTTGGGGGGGAGGCCGGAGAAAGACAGCTAATACTGTCCATGTCTATGTTCAGGTCGCACACACTCCTCTCTGCCTCCTCTCTGATTTTTGCCATCTCTTCATCATCTATCTCGGACTCGGGAGGCGAGGCTGAGGAGGGTACATCTTCATCTAGCTCCTTTTCATCTCCCCGTCTTCTCTGGGAAACCAACTCTGCCTGCTTCTCTCTCACCCGGTCCTCAGCCTCCTTGTAAAGGGGACAGCTGAAAAACTCCAGCCCGCTCTCCTTTACAGTCTGTTCAACCTTATCCAGCAGCTCCTCCACACTCCTGCTCTCATCCTTTTCTCCTCTACTGCTCTCTAGGGAGTGATAGCGGTCTCCACACATCACCACTAGCTCCAGCAGGTCTTTGCGATTGGAGATGTACTCATCCAGCTGCTGTCCCGGACCCAGCTGGTCTATGTGGGTGAAAAGGATGAGGGTGTGTCCACTGACTGCTGTGGGGCCAAGGACCTTCTCGAGGGTGTCCAGGGCCTGCAGCTCCACGTCAGCCGGCTGGTCCACAGGGACACACAGAATGAAGGCATGGGGCCCTGGGGTTGACAGGGCCACACAAGACGAGAGGTGGTGCTTCACTTCCTCGGGGGGGCGCTCTGAGCAAAACCAGTCTTGGGCATCTACCACTGACACCTGCACACAAGAACAGTGGTGAGGTTAGAACCTCTGGTCACGTTATCATTGTAGGGTAGGCTAGTGTCCTTTAAAAAAAAACATTTAACCAAGCATTTTACCCATCTCCCAGCAACGGTCCCTCTCTGCTTCTCACACACAGGCGCAACAGCTGGCTGAACAGCAGTCTGGGTAAGGATATTCTGATGGCCCATTATGGTGTTCCCAGTAGCCCTCTTCCCTGCGCCAGACCGGCCCAGTAGAACTAGCCTCAACTCTGCAATGGGACAAAGGAGATGGACTAAGTGTATTCCCTTCTTTTAGTTGTCTGCACACAAGCTGATCGATGCTGTAATTTTATTTACAACCTTATGTTCAACTAGGGGCAAATTCTGACCTGAGTTACATGACGTTCTGTGGAAGATGGAAAATGTTTGCAATTCATCAAGCAAAAACTTCTTCAGTAATTTGCATAACAGCTAATCATTTCAGATTTAATCGTATACACGGGAACAAGCATCATGCCAAAAAAAGTACAAGTACAGAGACCAACACAGAGTGGTGTTATGACAGTTGTTCTGGTTATGGCATTTCAGGTTCAAGCTTATATTCTCTTCCAACAGTACAGGTGATGACATGAGCACTTGCATACAAATTTACATACAAATAATTGTTGCCATGATGTAGCCTAGTGAATGCAAAGTTGCATACAGACATAGATCCAGGAGACATTGGTAATCATATAATGTCGGTTGCCCAGACAACTTGGTGTAAACACACACGACAGCAGGGGCATGTTTCTATTGGTGGTATTGCTAACTCAGCTCTCACAATAAGGAATAGAGTCCTGTTTGCCTCTATAATACAAGGAGCAGGAGCCCCACTGGTGCTATTAAGACGTACCCCTAAAAGGGAGACATCTTCTAGTGGTTTCTGCTAGGCCCAAGGCCTAGTCTACCACACATAGATGGAGACTAGGAGCATAACTCAGCTGACACTCCATTCATTACTGTCCCTGAACACAGATAGAGACATGCAGAGTGGCTGATGGGTGGCCGGGTGTTTTGTGAAAGCACTTTGTGACAACTGCAGATGTAAAAAGGGCTATATAAAATAAAATTGATTTGATGAGGAAAGACAAGTTGTTGAGAATACGTAATGTTTCAAGCATACAGAATGCAAAGACAGTTCTCTCAAATGATCTAATGGTTATTCTAACCTTGACCTGAAGGAGATAAGGCATGTTCCAACCAGCTATTAATTTGGGGTGGGTATTGAATTAATGTAAGTGTGGAAGGGCTGGGCGATATGGCCCAAACCACGATACAAAACACAATACAAACAAATCTTTTTTTGTTGATACATTTATTGATATTTATTTGTATATCAATTTCATCATTATAATCTAAAAATATACTTTTTCTTAAACAGTATATAAAGAAACAAAAGTTGTTTTAAGCTTATAGAGATAAAGAAACAAAACAGGTTTTATTTTGCACATTCAGTGACAGTTCTCTCTAAAAGAAATAAAATATGGGAATAGTGCAAATAATACTGGGGTGTAGCATTATAACTAAATCCCAAATGAAATATTGCTTTTCATTTGGAATAAATTATTACATTTCCATACATGATTTTTTAAAAACCCAATAACAATATTTATTGAATTATCGCCCAGCCCTAATGTGTGGCCGAGGTTTATGATTTCAAGGTCCCAATCTATCCAGGGCTTCGGCGCCACTCGAGGCACCTTCTACTGGAGTCTAAGAAACACAATCTGCCAGGGAGGAGTGGGTGCCACGCCCCACACCAGAACATCGTTTAAGGACCCCTTAAAGGGTTAAGAGTGGCTGGGTGGGTCATATGGGAAACCGGGTGAACAGCCTCCAAAAAAGGCGCCCTAAGATGGAGCTCCCATGCATACCATTCGAGTGACACCGGTAGGTCTAATGGAGGGAGCCAGAGCTAGGAATGGGATCACCACAGCCAGTACCCAATACCCAACAACAGTAAAGCCAAATAGAAAAACTAGAACAGCCCTAAAGGGTAGAGAGGCGGAAGGCATCAGACCAATGGACACCTCCAGATAATTAGAAACAAGATATTGTAGGTTTAATATTGCACTCAGAACATTGCAACTGCAAACCATAGGCCATAACAGCGTTATTGGTAACGGTGTTCATATACACTAATGTGATGTAATGGTTTCAAGTTGTATGATCATATAAGTCCGATTGTCAGAATATTACCTGGACAAAACGACTGAGTAACCAAGACTAATCTGTCAGCAATCCTTCAAGGATTATTCACTGAGTACTGAAATGTTTGGAAAAGTTATGTAATCAAGTCTCAGTTATCCGCATGCACTTCCTCCAATTACCCAACAATCCATCCTCCCTTAACATTCATCCAACTATCTGTTAAAAATAAAGATCACATCAACAGAAATCCCATAACTGCATCCTTGAAAATTTGAATCTTATCCACAGTCTGGAATTCAACAACTTCTTAAAGCTGATAGTGGATGATGGAGGAACATTGTCTTATGTTGCCACCTAGTGGCCACTGTCTGACATCATCTTTCTCCAGCCTATCCCTCGACTACTTCAAAATCCCCTTTACATTCATCATGGATGATTTTTTTTTTGAAAATGCTTACATATATAAATGAAGGGGGAGAGGAATAGGCTGGAACTTGATAGTTCATAGTATACAGGTCTGTGGGCAAGGAATACTTAGGGGAGAAATATTCAACAGCATTAAATTATGTTTAGACCTTTCCCTGTTTATCCCTACTGTCAATGTTTGCATGTATATTTTCTGTTCTATTTCTGGCCCAAGTGCAGGTTCGTGGTTCCCAAACAGGGGTACTAGGACACCTGGGGTGACATGGCCAATCTACATGGGGTACTTGAGACCATAGACTAATAAGATTCACATGAGGGGTTAATTCCTGGGTACTCAGTGCAGGTCAAATTAAAGTCGGTGGTAAGGTTACAAAACAAATGAAAAAAGTTGTGAACCACTGAGCTAAACAAAAATATCAAACATAGAAAGGTTTGTCGCCATAAAATACAATCCATGGTTGATTACTTAGCATCAAACATTTAGATATCATACCATCGTAGGCATTGCTCAGCAATGCAAGCCCATATCAGCACAACTTTCAAAATATGACAGATACTGTTCAACATGTTTACTGCCAAAACAGTTACAGTCATTGTGCATCCAATACAATACACAAGAGGGCATGTGACTGTTCAAATGATAATGTACAAGTATGTGTTGGATAGCTGTGTAATAATGCAATAGAATCAAAACAGGGTAGTGTCTTTAACTTCTAGCTCTGATTCTTCAGTGCTGAGGTGGGCAGGAGATGACTAAGATTCTTCTTGTCATTCAACTCAACCCAGTGGAGAAACACAGCCTACTTATGACCACATCCCAATTCTTGCTGGGTCTGGTTTTTCATGTGATTTCTTTGTATTCTTTGCCCCATGTAGGGGTGACATTTTCTGCATTTTACTATCTCCAACAAGTTGATTTGATTTATCATGGCCACTGTTCAGCAATGCAATTTACACTGGGTGGCACACAGCCCAGTTCAATAGAGCTATAGGAAGTAGCTCATGGATTGATGGTCATTATGACCTTGACCATGGTACCTTAATTGCCCCAGCAAATCCTCTGAATGGGAGTGTCTGCGAATTACTAAAATGTAATAACCCCATTCTATCGATTATATATGCCACTGAACAGGTTAATCAGTATATTGTAACTAAATTGCCATTGCTAGCCAAGGCATCATATTATTTTTAAAAATGTAATACCTAGGTAAAATTAGTTATATATTCAAGATTCAACAGATATTCGTTCCTCTGTTCAGGCTCCCTTCCACATTTAGGGACTGCGGTCAAATAGAAAACCAGATAATTGCTGAAATGTCAGTAGACGAATTAAGTGACATTAATGACTCATCAACATCAGTCCACATGCCAAATACAATAACACATTTTATATGTTCAAAAATATATTTTTATCACTAATCAATAAATCACTTGAAACACGTTTAATTTCTTCAATATCTCTTTTAAGAATGGTCATAGGAACTTCAAACTTTATCCATATAATTTTGAAAACATTTGGCATACCTCTCTTTTGGTGAAAATAATAATCCTGGGTTTGTTAATAATAAATCATATAATAAAGGCCAACTATTTTTAGAATAATATGTATCAGGTTTAAAGTTCCTATGACCATTATTGAAAAAAGATATTGAAGATATAAATAAAACCATGTTTCTATTGATTTATTGATTACAAAAAAGACCTTTTCCACAAAAACAAAGCTTGAACAAGTAGGCCAGCTATTTTTAGAATAATATACATCAGGTTTGAAATTCCTATGATGAACAACTTTCCATTGATTTATTGATTATTAATAAATCAATAAATGCCTTTTCCACCAAATCAAAGCTAGAACAGAAAGCCATATATTTGTAGAATAATCAGGTATTTGAAGTTCTTATGACCAATATAAAAAAGTGAATATATACATATTAAATGATTTTCCATTGATTTATTATTTATAAATACATAATGAGTTGTTTTTACCAAATCAAAGCTTGAACAAGTAGGCCAGCTACAGTTGCACACATAGGTTTGCATATCCTGGCAGAAATTGTGAAATTTTGGCATTGATTTTGAAAATATGTATTTTATTTAAGGAATGGTGATCATTTGAAACCATTTATTGTTTTGGGGCTTTTTTATCATAATGATAACAGAACTCAAACAAATGGCCCTGATCAAAAGTTTACATACCCTTGAAAGTTTGGCAAAGTTCCCAGACTTGAGGCTTTTTTAATTGCAATTAGTGTCTGTATATATAGTCAATACGTTTCTCTCACGTGGATTCACTGAACAGCCTAGGTACTAAGCCCTGGGGAGCAGAAAATAACTGTCAAATGGTAATGGAACGTCATAAAAATGGAAAAGGATATATAAAGATATGCAAAGCCTTGCAAATACCAGTCAGTACAGTTCAATCGCTTATTAAGAAGTGGAAAATTCAGGGAACTCTTAATACCAAGCCAAGGTCCAGTAGACCAAGAAAGATATCAGCCAAAACTGCCAGAAGAACTGTCCAGGATACAAAAATAAACATAGGTAACCTCAGGAGAAATACAGCTTGCCCTGGAAAAAGACGGTGTGGTTGTTTCAAGGAGCACAATATGGCAATACTTGAACAAACATTTGCTACACGGTTGAGTTGCATAGAAAGAAGCATTTACTGTGCCATTTCCAAATTAGTCAGGTTACAATATGCCTGACAACACCTAGACACACCTTACAGCTTCTGGCACGCTGTAATGTGGAGTGACGAAACCAAAATAGAGCTTTATGGTAACATCCATAAGCACTATGTTTGGAGAGGGGTCAACAAGGCCTTTAGAGAACAGAATACCATCCCCACTGTGAAGCATGGTGGTGGCTCACTGATGTTTTGGGAGTGTGTGAGCTGTAATGGCACAGAGAATCTTGTG
The DNA here is from genome assembly GCA_016801105.1 of Esox niger. NCBI lineage: Eukaryota > Metazoa > Chordata > Actinopteri > Esociformes > Esocidae > Esox > Esox niger. Next base: position 53,398 of record JACXGJ010000221.1, on the reverse strand, counting down.
AAAATTGATGGCAAGATGAATGCAGCATGTCATCAGAAAATACTGGCAGACAATTTGCATTCTTCTGCACAAAAGCTCCAGATGGGACGTTCTTGGACAATCCAGCACAACAATGACCCTAAGCACAAGGCAAAGTTGACCCTCCACTGGATACAGCAGAAAAAGGTGAAGGTTCTGGAGTGGCCATCACAGTCTCCTGACCTTAATATCATTGAGCCACTCTGGGGAGATCTCAAACCTGCGGTTTATGCAAGACAACCAACCAAAGACTGCACGACCTGGAGGCATTTTGCCTAGATGAATTGGCAGCTATACCACCTGCAAGAATTTTGAGGTAGTATTACAAATTATTACAAAAGACTGTACATTGCCAGTGATACTAAAGGGGGCAATACACAGTATTAAGAACTAATGGTAAGCAGACTTTTGAACAGTCTGCATACCCTAAGTTCTCTACTCAGTTCATTTTCTTCTTTGTTGCCATGTTTTGTTTCATGATTGTGCCATTCTGTTATGACCTACAGTTGAATGTGAATCCAATAAGAAATAAAAGACATGTGTTTTGCCTGGTCACACGTTTTCTTTACAAATCGTACATATATTACCAATTCTCAAAGGGTATGTAAGCTTATGAGCACAACCGTATTTGCAGAATCATAAACATCAGTTTTGATTTTGCTATGACAATTATTGAGAAAGATATTGAAGAAATGCCAAATGAAACATGTTCCCATTGACAGATTATTAATAAATCCATAATGACCTTCACAAAAACAAAACTGGAACCATTAGGTCAGATCTTAGAATACTAGTCATCGAATTTGACGTTTCTATGACCATTATTAAAAAGATATTGAAAATATACCGAATTGAATGTGTTTACATTGATTTATTGGTTACTAATTATTCTATAATTTTTTATTACAGAAAACATAGGTTGAACAAATAGGCCACCTATTTTTTAAATAGTAAACATTAGGTTTGAAGTTTACATTACCATATTTGAAAAATATATTGAAAATGTGTATAATTGATTATTAATAAATCAATAATGACTTTTTCCTCCAAAACATAGCTTGAATGAGATCTTCTTAGGGTCTTCTTAGGGTACTAGGCATCATGTTTGATGTTTCTATGACCATTACTGAAAAGGATATTTAAGGTATACAGAAATAAACATGTTTCAAAATGATTTATTGATTAGTGATAAATCAGTAAAGATCTATTTGATCATATTAAATGTGGTATAGTATTTAGTATGTGAATTGATGTTGATGAGAGTCATCTGACAGTGCCTGGTTTACCCTTTTACCACGGTCCCTAAATGCGGAAGGGAGCCTGAATGGAGGAATGAATGTTAATGTCTGTTAAATTTAAAACTGATCTCACCTCGGTTATATAAGTTGTACTAAAAGTAGTAGTCGAAGAATTAGACAAGATTGGTCAACATAAAACAATGTTTTTCTTTACAGGCAACAAACATGTAGTAGTCTAAATCAGATTTCCAAAATATATTCTGGTATATTTGGAGTCCATATTTATTGGCTAATAACATCAGTGACATATCTACAATAATGATTGTTTTACTGACATGAACCAGATGTCGAAATCAAGTCTAACTCACATTCTGAATCGCCCATCAGTGACAAGAAGCGCAGATAAAGTGCGTGTGACTAGTGACCAGGCACAAAACAAGCCGTGATTAGCAGATAAAAACAAACCCGGATAAAACACTACACTTCGCAAAACCCATGGTACTAATAGCGAAATGTACCTTTTTGTCGGGGTAGAGATGACATCTCTTCTCTGCGTGGTATTTCCAGATGTCCTCGTAATCGTTCGTACCCTGCCTACTTCCTCGTTCCTGAAGTGGGATGTATCTGTTGTCTGTAGGCCTACCTCTCCAGTCTCCAGGGCGTTACCGTGGTATACGCGCTTCAAATACTGTTTAGCGTGCTAGTAGTAGATAGTGACAAAAATACATTCAAATACTACTTCTAAAAATTGCTAAATGAGAATTATTTATTGTTCAATGCATACCTTCTTACTAAAAGCCAAACCTTAATTACGAAGAGTGATTTATTCCCGAGTCCTAGAGGCACGTGGAATCTGGGATAAATCTATGAACACTCTGGTAAAGGATGAAGTCCTTTTTCCACTTGGAGAAACCAGCATGACATTTTAATAAATAAAACAGCCTCTTGTTAAAATGTTTAAACTAGTTGTTAAACATGTATTTATGTAACATTTGTCAAACCTTAAAAGGTCAGCTGACTGCAGTTAATGCAGTTCCAAATACACCAAAAGTCAGAGCTCAAACTGCAGTGAATTGTCACGAAAATGTGTCATGGGATCAGTCTGAAAAATCTTGTTTACGTTAAGACAAATTGCATTGGTCAAGAGGAACGGTAGCATGTCAAAGCTGACTGACACAGGGACAAACAGATACTTAACAGGGTAGTTACTCATTGCCTCAAGAATTACCACTGAATTGAATCAGCACCTCTGTGATCCAGTCTCAACAAAAACTGCAGTTTGTGATCTTCCCAAAGTTAGAATTTATGTCAGGGCAGCCATTCAGATAAAGCTTGCATCCAAGGCCGACGCACAACGTGGTGTAAGGAGCACAAAAGCTGGACGAAGCAATGGAAATAATATGTTTGAGGGGTCATCGTTCACCCTATCCTTCAGGATGCCTTCGGCCCCAAATGTCTGCTGCCAACTGTTAAACATGGTGGGGAATCCGTAATGGTATGGGTATCTTGTGGGAGTCATCAGATCCGATGATTGCTCTGGATGGTCTTATTACTACCAAGGAATGAGAGGCCATTTTACAAGCCAGTTGCATCCAATGGGGCCAACACAGTTCAATCATGATGAGTCCACTTTCCACAATGATAATGCCTCCACACGCACTGCTAAACAAATGTATTAGTAGTTCTATGGACACCAGGATGACATTAAAGGCTTTCAATGGCTTCCTCAATCACCAGATCAGATCATCACTGAACCTTTGAGGCAGAGTCACAGATCGTCACCTCCTTCATCCCTGAAAGAACCAGAAGTGAAATATCTAAACCACACACAGTTTAGGACTTGTATGACAGCATTCCAAGGATTTGAGCTGTTCTGAGGGCAAAGGGGTCCATGATATTAGTACATTTTTTGGTGTTTACATTATTTCATCCACCCCCATTATGTCACCAATATTTGAATCCTGGGCTACGGTGTTCAGGCATCCATTGTGTGCAATAACCCGGGGAAGATGTTAAAACGTTGTACATCTGCTAAATTCAGTCAGCATGTTGACACTGTCATTTTTTTATTATCAACCTTTCCATACTGTATACTCTGGGGAAGAAATATGAAAATGTGGCTTACAGCTGTGCTTCAGAAGCTTCAAATACCACAACAGTAGTTTGATTGCAGTTGCCTCAACATTTTTCTACTGTAGGCTATACAACTTTTATTCTACAATCAAAATCTAAATTTTAGTACACGGTAAAATAGCAGATATACAAAACAGCAATACATTGTTGTGTAAGTGGTAAAACATACATGAGCAGTTGTCAAATATATTATTTTCATGGTATGGTGATGGAAGACGAACAATGGTGAACTTGGGATCTGGTCCCCGACATGTCCTTTTGATTAAAAACTAGCCTCTGGAAATACTGCATGCGCGCACACACACATACTGTACATACACACATACATATCTGGAAACACTATCAGACATTCCAGAGGAAAATATGAGTGTTCACTAAAATAGTTTTCTGTTAAAAAAATCTTTAGAAAATTAACAATTTAAAAATACATTTAAAAAACATGTTGAAACTAGAAATGTCCATGTTTTCCAACGCCTTGCAGCATAAGTAATAGTCCTTGTCCCAAGGCCCACTTCTATAACTTTTGGTCTCACTCCAAACACTTATCTTTATGGCAAGGACATACAGGAGATGGGAAAGGAATTTCTCTGTGGTCTTCACAGCCCAGGCATGATGTAAGCAATGTTGTCCAAGGTGTTGGACTGAAGAGGAAGGAAACAAAGGAAATTAATAAATCTCACACTGGCCTTCAGAAAGTATATTCATAATACAACAACACTTATAATTGACTGCATATTTTATTGCCATCAATCTACACCCATAGTGCAACATCTCTGATGTACATGTAAGTAATAAGACTCTGCCTCCAAACTGAGCTCAGATGCAGCCTGTGTCCTTTGACCATCCTTGAAATGTTTCTAGAACTTGACTGGAGTCCACCAGTTGCAAATTCAATAGTTTGGATATGATTCAGTAAGGCACACCGCAGTCTATATAAAGGTTCTACACTTCACATTGCATATCAGAGCAAAGACCAAGGGACTCTCCGTAGAAAAGGCAAAAGCGTTATGGCATATATCTGCGGAAGGTATGTATCAAATCTTAGCTTAAAAGGATCTACAAAGAAGAATGGGAGAAACTGTTCAAACCCAGGTGTGCAAAGCTGGTAGAGGAATATCCAAGAAGACCCTAAGCTGTGATCGCTGCCAAAGGCGCTTCTACTAAATACTGAATAAAGGGTTATATATATATATACATTTTAATTTTCTTGTATTGTGTAGAATGATGGCATACAATAACAATTCATACATTCAATTTATTACACCTGAAAATGTGGAAAAGGTGAAGGAGTCAAAAATGCTTTGCTAAGGCATTATAGTCTTAAGAGAAGCAGAAAAACATAACATTACATTTCCAATAGAGGTTTTAGAGTGAATTACCAGGACGTTGCGGGGACATCCATTGAGTTGGGGGATCTGTGCTGTGAGGCAGGTAAGTGGTCCCAGGGCACACAAGATGGAGTCCAGCAGTACAGAGAGACTGCCTGATACCGCCACCATCCCCTAAGAAAGGAGAGAGAAGAGGCCGATAGTCTGGTCATACACACAAAGCTTCGTTCAGTCTTTTCCTTAACATATTTCTCCTCACTGAGCAAATGCCTGGTCTTATGACCAGAAACCTAAAATCAGTCAGCATGCTGACACTCGTTTTTTTATTATCAACTCTCCATACTACATACAAAGGGAAAGACTTCAGGACAACCCCAGCCTGGCTGGTGACTTTAGGACAAGCCCAGCCTGGCTGGTGACTTTAGGGCAACCCCAGCCTGGTTGGTGACTTTAGGGCAACCCCAGCCTGGCTGGTGACATTAGGACAAGCCCAGCCTGGCTGGTGACTTTAGGGCAACCCCAGCCTGGTTGGTGACTTTAGGGCAACCCCAGCCTGGTTGGTGACTTTAGGGCAACCCCAGCCTGGCTGGTGACATTAGGGCAACCCTAAAGTTTAGGAGCAGCCATAACTTGAAAGCACCTCGGTTTTGTTTGCTTTATTTAATACGAGAAGGATACCAGTTTTGTACTTGGCCACTGTTTATTAGCTGTGGATCAATCATTTTGTTTCCTGATATAAAAGCCTAAAAAAACTCAGCTTTATTGTGTTGACTAGTTAACTTTTCCACCAATCCCACAACTGAAAGGTAGTCTCAACAAAAATCCTCACACAGCCACAGTGACCTGTGAGTATAATATTTATATTTTAGTTATTACCTTAAGTACACTCTTATCCAGACAAACGTATATTTTGCCCCAGGAGATGTTCAAAAATATATTTATTGGGCTGAACAACATTAGAAACCACTTTACAAAATTAGTACCATAAGCCTACAAAGAGCTGAAAAATATAGGCAACCCTAAACGTGCAATTTTAAGATTCCATCCTGTCTCAAATTACAACACAAAAACAAGCCTTTTACCTAGCTAAAACCCAAATCCCCTCCTCCCTCTAATTAATTTGATGTCCCTCTTGTTTTATTATTTATAAGTGGAATATGAATTGCATCCCTCATGCCACAAGCGATTTTGAAGTCACTTGAGTTTACTGATTCCGTTTTAACTTCCTTGACGTCACCCACAGAGTATTGTCAGAAACACATGACAACAGACAACGCTCCACTTAATAAGCTGCTAGAGGGAGGGAGTGGTTTGGAATTCACATCCCTACTCCTGATAGATTGAGATGGAAGACTACGAGTTCTGTGATCTTCTAGGAAGCGGTAACTCCCCCAATTCTGACCAATACAAAGAATAGGCGGCGTGCAAGTACCTCTGTCTCCTGTAACCGGTGTCCGATGAGGGAAAGGGACTCTCCCAGTAGCTGCAGGTGTGCGGCCGCGTCTATGGGGTCGACATCGGGGACCCTTGCTGGGGACAGGGACACCCCCACAGAAGCCCGATTGGGGGACACCAAGCCTGCTCCTAGCCCCAAGCCCTTAATGTTGCCTGAGACGCACAGACAACAGACATAGATCCCATGACCATTCGTTTTCAGTGGGCCACCAACAGCAGTAGGACAGCATGGAGTAGGGACAGGCCTATTGAGTAACGTGTGATCACAGTCAATGAGACGTGCCGGTTCCTAGTTAGATGACTGAGAATGCAGAGGGATTCTTACCTTTGCTTTTGACTCCATCAGTGGAGCTCTTCCGTTTGACTGTGGTTGCCTCAGCTTTGTTCTGCTTGTGCTGCAGGTACTGAGCTTTCTGCTTCCAAACCTGTGTACAAGGAGTTCATTAAAGGCACAGCGTATTGGGCAAGTTCCATTGATATTGACTTAATTATCAATCAAATATCTTAATTTAATTGAGTGTTAAAACTAAATCATACCAGTTTATCTTTTTCTGGAAGTTGTTTCCAGACCTCTGCTAACTTTTTGCTCAGTTCCCCAAACACTGCAAAAACAGGTCAGTATTTCAAGGGTTTTGTATAATACCACACATGGACAATTCCAGCATTATGGAAATTACAGCTGCATGCAAAATAACTTTCTAATAGAATCAACAAAATGTAAATACATTTTCTTTGTCAATAAGGAGTGTAACCCGAAAAAGGAATTGGAAGTCAGAGTGGATTGAATAACTATTCAACCCCTTCTTGGACCTTTCCAAATAGTATTATGTTGTGTTTTCAAGTGTGATTGAAATTTATTTAATTGTGATTTTGTCTTCAATCTTCAAAAAATATTAAAATATCAAAGCGATAGAAATATTAGTTTTATATCAAGAATAAAACAATAATAACTGTCATGCCTGATTTGAAACGTACTATTTGCAGGCCAGAATTCATGTTGTTTCCTACATGAACTGGTAAACGTCTCAATCAAAATATATGGACTTCAATGATAAGGAACTTGTGTTAGACATTTGGATAATCAAAATAATCAACTGCAGACGAACTATAGCTATCAATATCACCAACAAACTAACAAAAAACTGTTTTTGATCATTCGAATGAAACGGTTATGGTTAGGTTTAAAATTAGGGTTAATAAGGGTTAAAGAAAAGGGTTAAGGTTAGTTAAAAAATGAGGTTTAGGGCTTGGGTTAATGTTAGTAGATAGTTAATTGAAAGTAAATGCTTGCCAAGCAAAGGTTAGGTTTATAATAAGTGTTAGGTTAAAGGCTAGGGAAAGGATTCGAGACAGAATGAAGTTGAGTTTAAGGTTAGTATATTGAAGTCCATTGAAAGTTCAATGACAATAAATAATTAACAGTTACAATGTAACAAAAAATGGAAAACTCCACCCACCTAGTCCCGGCTGCTCTGCGTTGATGTTAACCCGGTACTCTTTACAGAACACCTGATACGCTGTTGTGTTCTTCTTTTTTGGCTGAGAGAGATGAGAAGCAGGAGATGAGCAAAGTAGACCTCCTTTTCAAACTGCAGGACACACTGTCTACACTGATCCCATGCTGTGTGAGATCTCACCTTATCTTTCTCCTTATCATGCTTTTCCCTTTCTCTCTCCTCCTTCTTTTTCTTCTTCTCCATCATTCCCACTTCATTACTTTGATGATGGTGAGCGGGGACCTGGGCTCCCATAGAATAGATTCCACTAGCTGCAGTGTGATTGGCTGACCCATGGGAATGAGTGTGGCCTCTCGATGGATCCCCTGGATAAAGCATACAAGGAGCATGTGTTAGCATGCATAACGAGAGTTGAAGTAACTAATGTTAAACATGGTTCTGCAATAGGACACACATAAGACATTATTAGTCTAGTGGAATCATTTGCAAAAGTCTCTTACCACCCCCTGATCCTTTGCTGTGCTTCTTCTCTCTCCCGCCTTTGTCTTTCTCCCTGTCCTTCTCTTTCTCCTTCTTCTTCTTGCTTTTTTTGCTTTTCTTCTTTTTCTTCGACAAGTGCGTGTAAGAGTCATCTATTACCAGCTCTCCTGCCTCCAGTTCACCCCCTGAGGATGAGCTGTCTCCCCCCATTCCCCCACCATAGTGCCCTGACACACAAAAGGGAAAGGAAAACGGAAGACTCAATACAAATACTGGGAAAGTATGTATCTTATAAAGTCTCTAACAGGGAAACATCTATACCTAATGTTGCTATTTTTAAGTAGGGACAAAAGGTTCTCTTACCCTCCACCTCAACTTCTTTGCCCACAACAGGCAGTGGATCTCGGCTGTGCTGCATCTTCTTAGGGAGTTTGGAGAGCTGCTTCCGGTCTCTGTCTTTCTCTTTCTTCATCCCACCTTTAGAAGATGATGATGAGTGTGGTGGGAAGGGGAATCCCTCTCCTTCGGCCTTCTCCTTAGGTGAGACCATGAGTTTCATCCTCAGCCCATCTGGTTCTCGTAGGTTCAGGGGATCTCCTTTAGGAGTACTGGTACCGCCATGGAACAGAGAAGACTTGGAGGAGGAGTGCTTTTTGGAAGAGGATGTGGAGGACATTGGGCGGGAATGAGAGGAGTGGCTGCCTTTGCTTCCTCCCGTGCTTCCTTCACGTTTTCGGTCTTTGGAGGAGTGGGAGGAAGAGAATGACGGGTAGGACGGCTTCTTGTGTATGTGTGTGCTGGGGTCAGAGCCAGTGGCCATAGGAGAGGTGATGGCTTGTAGGAGCCCCATGGCTGTGTCTGTGGGATGGGACGAAGACAAAGACAGGGAAGTGCAGTGGTCCGATGACTTATGCTTTTTCTTGTGGGGAGGTGGGCCTGAGCCTTTCTGGTCTGGTATGGAATAGAGTGAATGAAGAGTGAGAAAACTCTGATCTGATCAGCGCCAAAAATCCCAAGCATGAAGCTATACTTTTCATTGACACAGCAGAATTCCTTCCATACCTCTATAATAATAGTCTTCACTGTGCTTTTTCTTCTTCTTGTGGGAGTCCCCACCCAATAAGAAAAGTTCTGAGTCCTAAATGCAAAGGATACAATTTTATTATGTTATAAGCAACAGGAAGGATTTGGGCTAATATTGTGAAGCAGGTGTTATGATGTTACCTTGGGACGTTTTTTCGATGACTTGCGGACCTGTGCAGCAATCTCTTCTTCCTCCCTGAGCAGGTCCTTGTATGACCTCCTTTTCTCTCTCTGACTGCGACCAGCCACCAAGCCCACATCCCCTTCCATCCCTAACTCTGAGAAAGGGAGTTTTGTTATGCACGTTGGGAACTTTAGGCATAGCAACATGAAAGCACCCATATGAATATCTCTCCTTTACAGCCAACTATTTCCTGTGTTTAATTGTCGCCTGTGTAAAATACACCTGCAACTGCAATCTCACTGGATGATTGCTTACATTACATTTTTAGGATGGATGCTAGATTTTTTTAGCAATTAAAAAAAGTAAGAATTTAATAGACACTTCCTCAAAAATATAAGCAAGCGCAGTTGGACATCAATGCTTAGATAATAAAGATAAAATGTCTGATCTTGCAAATATTTTAATATGTGCATATATACATGTATAGTATCTGTATATTTTTGCATACATTAGAGTTGCTTAAAAAACAGAATTTCAATAAGTGATGCTACTTTATGACATTTGGAACATGTGATGATGGTTTTTGAATGAAAGAAAGAACTGGCAATAATTACCGACTACTCCTTTCTTCTTTATCTCCTCAAAATCCATGAGCTCTTCGTACTTCTACTCAATCTCTACTCAACCGGCTCACTCGACTCTCTGGGTGTCACTAAATAGAAAGTTATTAAAAAACTGATCAGGGATTTGGGTATAGAGGAATTAACTGCCACTGACTTGTTGAATATAACATGGACATTCAACTTGTGTGAGCATTTTCAGTGCAAAATACAGTAAGTTTAAATGTCTCTGTGAATAGAGGAATAAGAGAGACACCTTTAAATAAGTATGTGTGCACCACATTTGTAAAACTGAATAAGTCCTGTCAAAAAGCAATAACATATTTTATTATAATTTTCTTTTTACAATGGACACCTTCAAATAGAGGTGAATAAGGGACATCCATTTCCTGTATGTCCTCAAAGTTTGTATAATCCATCCATACATACAGCAAATCACATAATGGGACCTCATTTCATATTTAAGTCATTAAGCCAACACTTTTCCTTCAGTTAGTACATTAATCCTAGGGTAGATAGGTGGTACAACATCACAACCAAGTGCTGTAATAGTGAGTAAATTTAACTCAATGAAGTACTGTACCCATCAGCAAAGATAAGGCTAGAAGGATGAAAAAAGTTATTTTTATAATAGATACATCACAAAGCTGAAGTGTTTTCAGGAAATTGAAGGATAATTTCCCGCCTACTTAAAAAAATACACAAACACACCCCCTTCCATTAGCTGAGATTCCCTAACTCCCAACATTTGAAACCCCTTCTAACTCGTATTGCTGTGTATGTGCTGGGTTATCCGGACCGTACTACAAGAGCAGCCCGTGGCTTCTGGTGCAGCGCTAGGCCTATATAAATTTAAACAGACAAAGAAAGTAATTTTCATGCATTTGATTAATCAAATCTGTATTAACATACTGAGGTGACAACATATGCATTCGACTGTCGCAACGAGAGAATAAATGTACAATTGCATGTAATGTTACTACCTCTCCGGGTTCAACAATTTACGCGGTTCCAGTCGCCATCTTTGATATAAGCCAACAACAATGCGTATCGGCACTCGGCAAGGGGAGGGACTAGACCAGGACATAACGAATCAGAACAATGAAATTGTGTAGTGCGCAATGACTATTGGCTGGAAATATAAAATATTATAGATGGCTTGATGAAAGAAAGGACCAATCTAGTTTTTACATAGAGTACTCTTTTTAATCCAGCAATCCGCTAGAGTCAGAATATTTGAATTCTGAATAATAGTGTTAACCAGCTAAACTAACGAACATTTATATAAATATATATAATCCTAATATCAATTTAAATGTTGAGGTCGGATAAAAACTGAATATTCATAAACCTGTTATAATTTTCTGAAATCATGTTGATAGAAGCACTCTAAACTACATTCTGTATTTTAATAAATAGGCAGAGAAGTGCATTGCTCAAGGGCACAACATATGTTTCCCTTTTATTTATTTTGTGTGCCCTACAGCCTAAACAATGAAGCCATCATTACAATAAATGTATTTATTAAAAAAATTCAATTGAAATTGCCAGATATATTAACATGGTAGCTAGATAATATGAACCATATGAATTCAGTGATTGCCTATTGTGTTTTAGAAGGGTCACGGATTTTGTCCAAAAAAGCTTGAAGACCTAGTCATTACACATTTCAGACCCAGTCATTACACTTTTCAGATCAAGTCATTACACTTTCACTACACAGCAAACCAATTTTCAAAACTTTTGAATAGTTTGGTTATGCTACACCAGCAAGGAATTTAATAAATGATTCTATATTTTTTATCTAATTTCTATCAACACCCTCTTCCTTAACTATAACTAGTTACTGCCAGAACTACTGCAGTCACTATCAGTAAAATAATTTAAAGATAACAAGCACAAAACATTTCCTGTAAATGTATTTTGAACTTAATTTCATTGACTCATCAATGAATAATGGCAAAACGGCATTAACAGTGAGTACTGATTTTACACTAGGAGGACATAAACAAACATCTTTCTATTATAAAACAAAGATAACAAATAGTATTTCCAAACATATTTTATTAATCCTTGAACACAGATTGTTACAACCATTTACAACGAACAATACATTTCTTACCATACACAATGTACAACACATGCAAGACAAAATAAAAAACACCAGGACACAAAGTTGTTGATAGACCAACAACAACAGTCAAGGGTAATGAACTCATAAAGATTATCATTTTATTTTCACAGTAGTATGCCTATTCAAATATTTACAAACCAGCAGTAAACAGAATGTCTCCAAAAACAAACACAAAATAAACACTCATCTCTCTTCCCTTCCCACCCTTTTTCTACACCCAGCCCACTCTACCTATCATCCAAATTCTGCTTCTGTAGACTGAGCGACGTGAAGCTGGCCAGTAAATCAGTAACTTCATCGACCTGCAACAAATGAGAAGCTCAAATTATTTGCTGTGAAGTACAAGGACGAAAAATGACACTACTTGGTGCACATGCAAAAAAACTGTGTGTCTGTGAGAGGAAGAATGAGCAAGTTAAACACACTGTCTTACCTGTTCTTTTGTGCGGGTGTGCTGCAGCTGTGTGGAGATATGCTCCAGTCTCTCTCTGGCCTCACTCTGTCCCATTACATTGAGGTACTCTCTAAGCATCTGAATGATCTAGAGAGCCACAGAGACAGAAACTTTTAGACTGCACAAAATAAATGAAAGTATTTAATTGTGCGTACAAGTGTTGGCCAGTGAACAGTGGGGCAAATGTCTGCAAGGTACTTTTTTTTCTTTCGTCCTCCAAGTTATTAGTTTTGTTTGTGTTTTAGAATTGTTATTTATATATTACAAAAAATCTAAAATAAAATGTTTAATTTAGGACAAATAGTTTAATAGGTTTTCCCACCAATAAAATAATGCATTGTGATTTTTTCTAAATTTTATAAAGTTATTCAAATATACTGCATATTTGGCCTCAGATGTGTTTAAAATGCAGTGTACAATAATCGTTTTCTATTTATTATAACTATATTTCTTCTAACTTATTATTATAACTTATATTTCTATTTTCCTGACCATTCGCTCTGACTAAAATGGTCCCACTGCTGAACTGACTTGCCTACCCTGCCCTGCCTCATTACCTGTGTGACTTCCCCTCTTAGAGTCTCTATACTCCTGGAGTCTCCTTCCTGAAGGATGTTAAGTTTGGAGCGTGCCAGATGCAGGGGTGTCCTTCCTGCTCTGTCTAAGGCATCCACACGAGCTCCTAAACAGGAACACATCATTAACAAGTGACCCTCAGCAGGCGCATGCATGTTCATTTATGGTCGCGTGTGCACACAGCATGGTGTCTCACCTCCCCTCAGCAGTGTGGTGATAACCGGAACGTGGTTCGTACATGCTGCTGCAAGGGCCAAAGAGGGAAGATTGGAGGAAATACTCATGTTTTAGACACTAAGCAGTTCTGTCTAGATATGTCTTTGTTATTTTACTGTTTTACAATATCAAACTTAAGGAGCAATGTTGTACACCATGGAAATGAATGCTATGCTTTCAGTGCCATGTGTTGTCATTCTTACCCAGATGGAGAGGGGTGTTTCCGAGGCCATCCCGCTGATTAGGGTCGGCACCATAGCTCAGAAGAAGTTGCACTGCAGAACCACAAGGAGGGGTTGAGTGTCATGCTTTACACCAACACTGATATTATCAGCAGTCTGTAACCAGGATATTACTTTGTGGATTAAAGAATCATGGGCCCCTTGAAATTTGTGACTTCAACTAACCGATGCTCTCGTTGCCATTACATGAGGAAAAGTGTAGGGCTGTTCTTCCTTTGTCATCTGCTGCACAAGGGTCTATATCTTCCTGAAGAAGCCTGCGCACTGAGTAAAAAGGAGACAGAAAGTTTAACCATGATGTTTGTGATTTAGTCTTGTTCACAAGGTATTCCAAAGCTCTTCTTCAGTTCTTACTGTACCTGTATCAATGTCGTTGCTGTTAGCAGCCTCTCTAAACCGCTTCAAGGCTAAGAAAATACCACAAATAAGCCAGAGGTTAGACATAAACATAATGCACTTTTCTAAAATAAGCAGCTAAAACATCTAATCTAGGCAGTTAGTCTAGCTATAATAATCTATACTGGTAATCTTGTCAAAGTTAAGGAGCCATAGTATTGATTCCACCATTTATGACATCCCAGTCTCACAACAATCAGAAAGATTTACAGTGATACGGTTTCGGGTGTAATTCATTGTCAACTGTCTCTATCAATTCAAAACATGTTTTAATATTCCGTGAACTTCCTGTACCATAAATATCTTTTCCAATGGGACCAGCATTTCGCAGGGCTCTAACTTGTCGCCTTGCTCTAGTCCCGGTCATCTTCCCGGTTTTACTGCTCGCGCCACCCACCCCGGATCCAACTCGACTGGGTTCCCATAGCAAGTGGAGGTACCGAAGTTCTTGTTCAGCGGTCTGTCCAGTACAACTCAATCTCACGGTGCCTTCCCCAAATCCAGCCATGCCAAATCCAACAGCAGCACCTCCATCCATTCCCTCATCATTTCCCTCAAGTTCACCCTCTTTCTCCGTTTCTCTTGGTCCAGCCTGCACCGTGTATTCACCCTCGGAACTTGAACGTTCATCGTCGGAGGCTGTTGCAACAATTGGACTCCACCCGTCCATATTCACCGACTCATAGAGATTTGTTTTGGCGTCCCTCTTCAAATGGATCCTCGTTCACAAGCCAGTATTAATGGCTACGAGAATAGTAATGTATGCTGATGAACTGACTTTAAAATTGTTCTTATTTGCTTCACTGGCGTTAAAACACAAAAACTAGTCAACACATGTTTACAATTGTAGTCATACATCCCATTCTTTAGATTTATGAAATATCTGAGCCAAAATGTCTGCTGTTTCCTATTTTCGATTATCTCTACAGAGAAGCAGTAAAAGGCGCTCCCATTGTACACCGATTGAACAGAGGTAGACTGACAAAGACAACGACCAATAAGAGCCTACGTTGTTGGTTTATGCAAAGCACCCACCTACTTTCAGAAGAAGCAAATGAGCAGGCGAGATGCGTGCTGCAGCAGAAAATGTATCGCGTAAAGGTCAAACCCAGTTGCACATATTTCATATTGTTTCCGGAATGTTTGCAAAGCAAGAGTTGAGCTGTCAAGGCTGGGGGTTTTGGTTTCATTCAATGGTTGATGTGGAAAGCTCCGATTTCTTCACAAAGAAGGCATGTAGGCATTACTATAACTGGGAACATGATAAATGGACACATTTTCTGTCAAAATCACATTTGTAAGTGCATGAGTTAACGCTATGTAGGTGCACTGCTCGGCGTTGTCCTCACCAGACTAACCTGATGTGCAGGTTTTGCTCCAGATAAAACGCGGATGGGGAAAAGTCAATACGTGATATGTCAATACGTGATAATTAGGGCAATTATTTACATACATTCGAACTAGAGCCTGTTTTTGTCAAGTTTGTTGTTAATTAATCAAAGGTTAATTTAGCTTAGGCCCGGACATTGCAAATATTCCAGATGGCGCAAACAACTAAATATTCAATATCACAAATATGATATTGCCAGTAACAACAAATCTTTTAAACAGATTTGCACTGAAGGAATTCAAGACACCATGTACTTGCACTTGCAGCTGGCCAGCATAGGAATACAAAACATGGAAACGTATAACATTATGCTCTCTTTATGTAAAACAACTGAAAATAATGTAAGCACATAAATAACAGTAGTAGGCCTACACAAATAGTATAAAAAATAAATATTGCATCATTCAAAGATGCAATGAAAACCCAATACATTATCCATATACTGTTTATATACACATTCAGATCTGAAGTTTCATCATATAAAACATGGCACAATTCTGCTGGAATGAAATGGAATAAGATGTCACCTCGCACAATCCAGGTTAGTTGTTTAAAACATTATTTGGTATATTAATGGGACATTAAAATAGGAGGTAGAGAATGTCTTTGGACATAAAAAAGTGCCATAGGCTTAGTTTGGGGATTTTGGATAGACAATCACAAATCAATGTTCATTGCAGAGGACACAGAGGCTCCAGCTCGGGTAAGGTAATCGGGGAACGATGTGTCCGCGTCTGGCGATGCATATTCTTGTTCACTAGGCATTAGCCCAGCTTCACGGGCATGCTGCCACAGATGACTGTTACCAATAACCCCACGCTTCCTCAGGTATCCTTGACGACAAAACAAGGGTGGCTTGCGATTGGTCAGGGAAAAGCGGAAACATGACTCTGAGGGGAAAAAAACAAGATCTGTTTTATATATTGTAAAACAATAAATCAAGAAATACAAATGTTTCACCAACTGCATAGACAGAGCTGTAACAACAAAGGTCAAACATTTAAATGTGTAAAAGTTAAGGATCTGTTGAGAACATGCTATACCTGCATAGAAGGCCCTGAGGTCAGTGTGGAGACAGTGTTCCAGGAAGCGGCGCAATGGCTGGCTGTGTGAGATGGGCCCATCCCACTCAGTCAAGAAGTCCTCCACCATGTGATGCACTGCCTTGGGCCGTGGCAATGGCCAGCCAGCCGGACGGTGTCTCAAGTCTTTCTCTGTTTAGATTGGGAGACAAATTAAAATATTTATAAGTTACTTGTTTTTACATAGGTACATAGGTTAGAGTAATAACGACAGACTAAAACGATGTCTTGTGTTATAAATAATCTTCATTTGAATGTCATTACTTTTTATTTGACTTTTAGGCAAAGCTTTGTCCTCTTTACAAGGCCTATATGGAGCATTCTCACACTCACCAGTAGGAAGTGTGTCGTAGTAGTATAGAACAGGGTGGAGGAAATTGGACTTCCAAGCGCGAGTCCACTCGGACTCTGCCCTGCCAGGGCCTAGTGAGTCTGTGGGGTTCAGCCCGTACTGCAGGATCAAAACCAAAAACCCGTGCTTTGAAACCCTATGCCCAGAAAGAGAAGAGAACTGGGGCAGGGCTTGGATTGGAAACTCCTCCAGATACTCACAATGGGACCTGACAGGAAAAGACAGGTGAAGATTAATCAATATTATCCTTTTTACCAGTGTTTCTTAATCCTGACCCTGGGGACCCAAAGAGATGCACGTTTTTGTTTTTGCGCCAGCACTCTGGCACCTGATTCAAATTAAAGACTTGATAATAGGTTCATTACGTCAATCAAGTGTGTAAGTGGTAGGGCAAATGTACCTACATTTGTATATCTATGGGCAATTAATGGGATAGTTCATCCTAGAAGGCCCATGGAGTCATTTTTCACTAGAAGTCCTTGTTCTCTTCTGTTCTAGCCTGGAATTAGCATTATTCAAAATCAGGAATTGAAACTATGCATCCTGAGCAACATTATAGGCAGAAATTAACAAATAAAAAAATAAACAGCTGGCGTAGTTCAGTGACTTCTGACTGGCACTATGCAAACAATTTTTCGTAGCCACCACATGAATCTTCTCTTACTCTGCAATTAAATCCTCTGTAGCTAGTAAATTCTAAGTGTTTTTTCACGGCTGTTATGTAGAAACTTGAAAAACCTGGATTAATCACAAAACTGACTGGTAAACATAGGTATCAGTTTAGTTGAAAATTAAATTTATATCGCAACAATGAAAACAACATTTCGAGGAATACAACATTGTTGGAAGTGTTTTGGAACAGGTTTCCGCTTGCAATGCAGCTTCTGTTGGTCAGGATGCACCGTTTCATTTCATGAATTTGGAGAATGCTAATAATGCTAATTCAAGGCAGGGACAGAGTTGAATAATGGCTTGTTGTGAATAATGACTCCATGGGCCTACATAAACATCTCAAGGCGTTATTTCACCAATATGAATCTAGGATGAACCATCACTTTAGTGAGTGTAAAAAACTGTGCTATGAAAAAATATTTGCCCCAGTCTGATAATCTGCATTTGTGCAAATGTTTCTTAAGAATTTGGTCAAATCTTTTTGTGGGTAGTATTATATAAATGGAGACTGAGAAAAAATAAACACCAAATTTAGGGGCTTGTTTCATTTGTTTGGCATGCTAGGTAATTAAACATACAATATTTTGGTGGGAAAATTGAATGCACTCCTAGTTAATTCAACCCCATGTAAGAGATTGTTAGGTCCAGGTGTTGATGCATCCGTCTGTGAAGGTCACCGTACAAACATAGAACAACATCCAGGAATCTGCACTCATGTCTCAGCTAAGCATGGTGGTGGCCATCTCATGGTTTGGGGATACATTGCAATAACAGGACCTATATTACTTATCAGTGAAGGCATCATTAATTCCCCTTTGTATCAGAGAATTCTACAGTATGTCATGACTTGAACTGCAGCTGGGTCATACAGCAGGACGGTGATCAAAAACACATGACCAAGTATACATCAGAATGGATGAAGTACAAGACATTTAATGTTTTAGAACAGCTTAATCAAATGATAGACCTGAACCATGTGGAGATGTTATGGCAGGACCTGAAACAAGCCGTTTATGCTCAAAAAACATTAAATGTAATTGAATGAAAGAAGTTCAAAATGGGGAAGTGAGCCAAAATTAAAGCAAATGCTTTTTCACTAGTTGAGATACCCTAATTATAATGTGTGTCAAATGGAGAAATGTGTACATGGGGTCAGCAGTAGGCCTACTTACCCTCTTAGTAAAATGATGTCCCCAAGTACCCCAAACATTTGGTACGGTCCAGAGGCCTCGTTGACCCGCCTCAACAACCAGGACTGCAGTTGACTGACTGAAAGTTTGATTGACGGCCAAGAGTTTCTATGGTAGCGCTGCTCAAGGACTCTATGTACAGCACGCACTAAAGGAACAAATGAATTAACATGATAGAAAATTAAACAAGTAAAAAAATTCTAAGAACCAACAAGGTATTGAAAGCCAAACGACATGACAAAGTTATTGACAAAATTGTAATTTCAAAGCTTGTTTCCCACTTTACAGACAGTTTCAATGAAATCAATGAGATTTACTCATGCCTGCATTTTAATGCCAGCTGTTTTAAAGGTTACCTGTGTATCGGAAGCCATGAATGAACCCGCCTGCAGAGGAGCGATAGTCTCGTGAGTGGGAAGCCGTCCCCAGAACAAACAGGCCTGGAGTTCCCCGGCCCTCATACCAAGCGGTTAGCCCCGGCAACCGCCCCCTTGTACCCTCACTGCTTGGTGGACGAGCAGATCTGGAAGTATTAACAATAACTTGAGGAAACTGACATTATCTGACAGAAACAGCCATAGTGGCTATGAAAAACTCCATAAGAGAGGCTTAAATTTAGGAAGAAACCTAGAGAGAAACCAGGCTCAGAGGGGTGTGCAAGGTGAAGATTATATGAGTACAAGTTGTAATAATTATGAATGCGTTTGGGTTGTGTCCTGTATAAAACCTAATACAGATCAGAAGCATGACCAGATTAACAAGGACAATGACAACTGAAATGGGGGGTCAGCAGAGTGGCAGCTGCATTCGTCAGGTATCATCTTGATTTGCAACACAGCCAGGAGGACATTGGATAGGGGCAGCAACTAGTCTTTTGAGCCTGGTACTCGGGAGGTGTGGGTCAAAACCTCATGTCCTCCTGAGTTTAAACAGAACAGGAGCTAAAGACATTTTGAACATACCCATCAAAGATGCTGAAGTTGAACCGGAATCCCAGGCAGCGAATTACACGGTCATAGGGCTGCCGGAGAGAGAAGTTGTCATTGTGGTACACGGGCAGATTTGCTGCCGTGATCTTTGTATTGTTCTTCCCATCTGGATGTTCCAAAAGCTCAGCTAGAGTGAGGTAAAACTGGCCACGTCTTTTCTTCCCACTGGAACAGCGCTGCTTCTTTCCGCCTGAATGCTTTCTTTTATCCTCTCCATTTTTGACGATCGCAATGTCCTCAAGGCCTCCCTCCACAAGCCCATCAAGGGACTTTAACTGGTACGTGTCAAGCAACTCATTGTTCACAGCTCTGTGTGGGGGGGAAAGTAGGTCACTTGATATGTAAAGATAATGCTGGGGGAGGGTTCATACACATTTTGACAGATGACATTACATTTCCATTAATTTTAACCAAATCTCCACAACCAGGAATTGGTCTTTTCTCAAACATTATGGACTAACATAGACCTGCCTGCCTTATGTTGCTGAAAATCCAACTACAGTACCTCTGCTGGAGAAAGGGAGTGATTTGCTCACACAGATGCATTTGTGTCATATTCATATCAATGGGTAATATGTAGATTTCAATGTGATTTATTAAAAACCACTGTACTCAAATTTTTCAGACATTTTCTAAATCTTTTGGATTTGATCATTTTCTGCAATGTTTGCCTGGAGACAGAATGTTCCAGTCTAAAGTACAGCTTCATAATTACTTATTTGTTAACAAAAAAAACGGTGGGGGATCACAACAAAGACAAAATCAAAAAGTGCATCCAAGTACCGGAGATCTCCAACGTAGTGTGTCTGCCAGGCAAGGCGGACCGGGCTCGGACTGTAGAGATGGATGCGGCTGGCCCTACCCAGGATGCTCTGAGCCGTTTCAAAGGCGGAGTTCCCCTTGCCCAGGATCAGCACAGCCTGGTCCTTATACTCCTCTGGGTTCAAAGGGATGGACTCATAGCCTTCCACCAGGTCTGAACCTTCAAACTGGACCTTCTGAGGATCCCACATTCCTGTAGACACCAGGAGGACACTGAGGGGTGTGTATGAGGGGTGTGAAAAAGAGGGAGGTCACATGAATGTTATGAATAGGGAAGAAACACAAATCTATGACGTGTAGAAAAAACACACACCTGCATGTATAGTCCTGTCCATGCTGGTCAACCAGTATGTATCCTCTGCCTCTAGGTGATTCCGACTCTGAGGCCCTGATCTTCCCGATGTCCACCCCATACTGGACCTTCAGCCCCAGCTCTTTAACATACATTGAGAGGTAGATGGGAAATGAGTCTGCATCTGGATAGAGCTCCTGGCTCACTCGCTTAAACAGCAGGTCGGGCCTGTCACTCAGGAGGGAGTTCCAATCATGTCGAAGGTTAAACTCGCGGTTCTGCCTCCCGGTGTATATTTTATTAATGCTGATGAGTTTCCTGTGTCGAGGGTATCTATAAAGAGGGGAAAAGAACATCCATGAGATTCAACCCAAGATCCAACTGTATACATTATGAAGTTCAGAGGTTAGGACATATCTGTACAGAGCACTACTGAAAGTTGCATAACTGTTATACAGCCACAAGAGACCTTGTTTTCATTTGCAGAATGACATTTTGATTATAGTGCTATTTCCTCCTGTTGAAAAGTAAATGGATTAGCATTGAAAATAAAAATATATATTTTCTTTTGTTTCTTCAAAACACCTGAAAGTAGATCTACAACAGTGTGGTCTTATGGAGAATACAAAATGCTCCAATGCACTGTACACTAAATGGAGGTCCAACATGATTCTAATGCAAAGAAAGTACAGGAAAGATCATTAGTGACTTACACTGTTATAAAATCTCTGGACACGGAGGGCAGATGAGCAATGCAGGTCAGTCGCAACACAATAAATCTTGCTACAATAAGTACTATATTGAAACTGTAAATCTACCTATATGACATACTACGGCTCACATCCCATTACCTTATATCAGGGACTCCGACAGGAATCCCAGGGCCCGGGACAACATTTTACATTTAGGACCCAAACCACAGGCCCAAAAATGTATAAATAGCAAGGATTATAAAACAGGTTATAAACATGTTATGGTTTTTGCTAGGTAGTATTAAATACCAAGATTGACTGTCTAATAAATAATCATATGTAAGCCAACCAAATGGGCCCCCTTGAGGCCTGAGCCCGGGACCACGTTACTGGTTGTCCCCCCATGTCAGTGTCCCTGTCTTATATGGTCACCACTCCAGCTTTTGTCAACTTAATGTAGGTTTTGTGTATTCTGTCCCAAAATGTTATCTACCATTAGCACACCAAATTACACCAAATTATTGTTAATATACTAGAACATGTAATTATACTAAGTGATTCTGATCGCTAGATAGCAAGCGCATTCATTGGCTAAGACTTAAGGGGCTACATAGAAGGCATCTGAATCAACTCAGCCAAAAAGCTGAATTTTGGAGTAACAGTAAAATAAGCTTAACAAATGTTGAGTTACAGGGTCATTTTTACAACAGACTTATTTTACACTGCGATCATCTGACAGTGTCTACGTTTTATACAATATATTGGAAGATTTAGTTCCAGTTTGAAGTCCAAAAGCCAAGCTCCGACACTGGTGGCACTCACATATTGAAGAAGCTCCCTGGCCCAGAGTTCCTCTCCAAGATAATGTAATCTCTTTGGCTTTTGGAGAGGAAGTAAGCCATCTGAAGTCCTGCAGGCCCAGCTCCAAGTACACAGTAGTCATGGTGATGGGTGCTGTTGTGAATGTGGTAGTCCTCAGGAAAACAGTGGACCACCGTGACCAAGAAGGCAAAGAAAAGGAAGAAAGGGGAATCCATGACCTATGAATGAGTAAATTAAGGCATTTATTGGTGGAAATGTGAGTTTAGTGGAGGTCATTATAAGCAGTCAGAAATAATCCACCAACTACACCGAACGTGTTATTGCCAAAGCAACTAATTAGAAACATAAGAAGGATCTGATTAAACGTGATAAAAAATAGTAGTGAATGAAAGACCCCAAGAAATGCGAGAATAGTGGGCCCTCATTAAAGGTTTCCCGGTGCATCCCCGTGCTCGCCTTGAAACTGTCCCGAGATCATACCACGGCTTTAGGGTGTGCTATTTAACTAGACCGCTGCTTGAGAAGCCCATTATTCTATGAGCACATAACAGACAATAGATTAATTAATGAAGGATATCTTACCTGTCCCTGCAGTGGGTCCCGTTTATCTAAATCCATAACATTTTGTATCGGGTTTGTAAATGAAACTCTCCAACAACCGACACGCTTCGTAGGATTTCATAACGTAGCCCGATGCAACTCGCAGGATCTCAGGAATCTTTCTTAGCTCATGGAGTGCACACGGTTCATTCTTTTCAAACGACTCTCGTTACCATCTAGAGAGTCCAGTTTCTGCGTGGATTTCTATTATTTGTTTCACTACCTGAAACCATGATTCAGGACTGATTCAGCCGCGTTCCCCTGAGAAACATTTCACGCGTAAATTGAACAACTTTTTCCTATGCGCGGATAGACACAAATTTAGCACGAATCAGGGAGGAAAAGACCGTTGATCTTTTGAACGATAGGATGGACACAGCTGAGAAGAATCAAAAATGTATTTACTCACCACTCTGGAGAAGTGTCTGCATGACTTTAATGTTGAAATGTAGGTTAATAATTAGATATGTAGAAGCTTAAAAAATGCATGGAAGCCTATATCCTATTGCCTTTATTTTGGTACTTAATGTTACAGATAGAGGACCCCATGCCCTCAGTTGTCTAATTGTGTTTAGGGTGCAGGTTTGACAGGCCGGGTGGCAGTAAAAAAGCTAAGATGGCAAAATAAGAAAAAGAGGTTTGCCTGGGCCATGAAGGTCTTATGAACCAATTGATAAAAATGTTAAATATTTGGCTCATCATGCAGGGTTTTGTACGCCGTTGAGTCAACCTCAAGAACGAATCTGTGTCCCCACCATTTTTGTTTGCCCATAATCACAGCAAATGGTATATAAATTAGATATAGCCCCTAATTTCATCCTGGAGCCAGGCCTGCATCAAGTAAGCAAAAGGATGGTTCCTCAGTGTGTGACATCAACTGCCAAACATGGAGGAGGAAGTGTGATGGTTTGGGGCTCTGGATCCAGATTCGGCGACTTGCACAGAGAGTGAGTGGCACCCTGAACGAATAAAGCTACTCCAACATTTTGCAGCACCATGCAATACCACTTGGTTTAAACCTAGTTGGTCATGAGTTCATCCTACAGCAGGTTAATGACTCAAAACATGCCTGCAGCTTATGTCAGAACTAACTTAAAAGAAAAAAAACAAGAAGGTAGGCTTCAGATTATAGCATGGCCAGCACAGTCTCCAGACTTTAACCCGATTTAGCTGGTTTGGGATGAACTGGGCAGATGAGTGAAAGCAAATCAACCTACAAGTGCAACTCATCTGTGGGGATTTTTGCAACAGTATTGGGAAGAGTGTGTTCGGCAGTTGTATTCGCAAAAATGTGTCTTTCTTTGATGAGTAAAAGATTTAGAAAACCTTTTGTTGAATAAAATTATTCCATTATAAATTTTTGGTCTTGGTTGTTTATTTGTTCTATGCTTAAATTTTAGAGTACATAACAGATTAAACTGAATTTCAATAAAAACAGAAAAAACGTAGGTGGTCTAAA
This sequence comes from Esox niger, assembly GCA_016801105.1. Classification (NCBI taxonomy): domain Eukaryota; kingdom Metazoa; phylum Chordata; class Actinopteri; order Esociformes; family Esocidae; genus Esox; species Esox niger. The sequence continues at coordinate 29,082 of JACXGJ010000221.1, read as the reverse complement.
ACTTTTAACAGGTAGTGTAAATATATACTACATAATATACTTCGTTTTTACAGTGAAACAAACGGTTTGAAGTGCAGTTTGCGTAATAATTAAGCACGGCAAGTTACAAATTGGAATGAAAATTATGTTAAATGCTAAATAACATTTTCCCTACAGCAGTCACCCTCCCACCACTTTTGCCGTTATGTTGGAATACATGGCGCCACAGATCGGAAATGCACAAGGTCCGTGTTTCTAACTGTTTTGAACGCAGCATATTTCTTGTTCTTTTCCCGCCAACAAATATCACATCTTCCACCATTTAACAATTGGGACACGCCTTCTAAAATACGTTAAGCCAATCCTTAGCTCTCGAGCATCCTATCGACCAATCGCTGAGCGGAGGGGGCGTCGAGATTCGAATTCCCGGGAAAGTGACGCAAATTTTTGCCGCGAAACAGTGCCTAATTCATTGTCCTCAGAAGCTGACTTCAGGCCATCACCCGCAGTTTGTTATTTTGAAATCGGGTTTTGTATTTTGCGAACTAGTTTTCCCCTCCCGCACTTTGTAGTTAAAATAGGTGCATAATGTCTGGTTTTGACGATCCAGGAGTGTATTACAGTGACAGTTTCGGTGGTGGAGATGGACCGGGCGATGAAGGTGGACTGAAACGGAGCCAAATCAAGAAACGATTCCGTGAATTTCTTCGGCAGTTCAGAGTTGGAACCGATCGTACTGGTTTCACCTACAAATACAGGTACGTCCGATGTTTGTATGAATTGCCCGGTAATTGTTGATTACTAAAGTTACATCCGGTTAGTGTTTGGCATGTTCCAAAGTGTCAAGTAATAGTATAGCATTTCCCTACTGTAGCACATTTCCGTTAAGTGTACAGTACCCTGTTAGATAATCTATTCTATAGGAATTTGTGTAGTTTTTTGGTAACGGTTCTGTAGTTTTCATTTATTATATTCATTATTGTGCCCAATAATACCAATATTTGCGGTGCGAACTTTTAGCCAGCGGAATTATTCGTGTTGGATTTTTAACACGTGTTCCGCGTTGTAGAGATGACCTGAAGAGACATTATACACTGGGGGAATACTGGGTGGAGGTGGAGATGGAGGACCTTGCCAACTTCGACGAGGACCTGTCTGACTGCCTGCACAAACTGCCCTCTGAGAACCTCCCCCTGGTGAGACAGTGAGAAACTGATAACGAAAAACAAGATGCTTTTAGGGATGCAATTGTATAGTAAATACTCGTGGATTTGAAATATCTTTAGATTTGCTATGATGATCATGTCATGTCTACTTATTTAACAGTATATTAGAGGTCATACTATTTGGCCAATAAACATCTGAACATTTCCCCTTTAATCTAACTCCTGGCACAATGATTGACAGCTGGAGGAGGCAGCCCAGGAGGTGGCGGATGAGGTGACTCGTCCCAGGCCCGTAGGAGAGGAGACTGTGCAGGAGATCCAGGTCATGCTCAAGAGTGATGCCCACCCTGCCTCCATTCGCAACCTCAAAGTGAGTGATGCAGTGAGTGATGCAGTGAGTGATGCAGTGAGTGATGCAGTGAGTGATGCAGTGAGTGATGCAGTGAGGGATGCAGTGAGGGATGCAGTGAGGGATGCAGTGCTGCCCCCCTGACCAGTTGGCTCATGTTGATCATGACCTTAACACTGTCTGGTCTTCCATCTAACATGCCATGGTCCCATGTGGTCCCAGTTAAGGGCAAGACAAGTGTTGTGTATTCATTTCCCATGGGAGACCGGTGAAGAACGTGTGCATGTAATTCGCTCTGCCGAACGGCTGACATGCAGTGACTGTGAGGGTTCCTTCCATCCTCTAGTCGGAGCAAGTGTCCAGGCTGGTGAAGGTCCCTGGGATTGTGATCTCGGCCACGGCTGTGAGGGCCAAGGCCACTCGGGTGTGTCTGCAGTGTCGTGGCTGTCGCTCAGTCATCAGTAACATCCCTCTGCCCCCAGGCCTGCAGGGCTACGCGCTACCCCGGAAGTGCAACGCGTGAGTGCGCCCCTCTGAGTCGCGCGACCGCGTGACGATGCATTACCTCATCTAACCTTGTCGTCGTTTTGCTGTGACTCCCTTATTAAACGTCTCTCTCTTTCAGTGAGCAGGCCGGCAGGGTGAAGTGTCCCGTGGATCCCTATTTCATCATTCCCGACCGCTGTGTCTGTGTGGACTTCCAGACGCTCCGTCTGCAGGAGTCTCCAGATGCAGTGCCACACGGAGAGATGCCCCGCCACATGCAGCTCTACTGTGACCGGTAACAAGCGCACAGCATGCGCAACACACTATCCAAATGAGCACAGTGCCAATCGAATGAATGAGCACGTGCCTGGGGACGGGGCTGCTCTGCAAACTGGGCTGGAGTATAAGAGGTTCTATCTCCCTGTCAGGTACCTGTGTGACCGCGTGGTGCCTGGGAACAGAGTGACCATCATGGGCATCTACTCCATCAAGAAGGTGGCCCAGGCTAAGGGCAAGGGCAGGGATAAGAGTGCCGGCGTGGGAATCCGCACATCCTACCTGCGCGTGGTGGGCATTCAGCAGGACACTGAAGGAGCAGGTAGGACGGCTGACGGGCGGGCTTGTTGGATGGTTTCACAGCCTATGTAGAATGGAGCCAAATGAACACAAGTCCATCTTGTCCCTCCCAGGTCGAGGTGCCACGGGGTCAGTCACCCCTCAGGAAGAGGAGGAGCTGAGGGCGTTGGCTGCCTCCCCCGACATCTACGGCTCCCTCGCTCGCTCCCTCGCTCCCTCCATCTATGGCAGCGAAGACCTGAAAAAAGCCATTGCCTGCCTGCTGTTTGGTGGCTCACGGAAGAGGTGTGGCCTAAAAGTCAAGATTAAAAAAATGGAATATCAAGGATCTCTGGTGGGCTTTAATTTCTCTCCAGCGTGCGTGTGGTTCTGACACTTCCTCTTTCATAGGCTGCCTGACGGGCTGACCCGTAGAGGAGACATCAACCTGCTGATGCTGGGAGACCCTGGTACCGCCAAGTCTCAGCTGCTGAAGTTTGTGGAGAGATGCTCTCCCATTGGGGTAAGGAGGTGCTAGAGGATGGATGCACTCCCGTTAGGCAGCTCCCTCAGCAAGGTGTTAAGCATGGATGTACTCTAGAAGTGCAAGTCTATGATGCGCCGTGTAAAGCGCTGACCCCTCCCCTCTTCCTGTCAGGTGTACACCTCCGGGAAAGGCAGCAGTGCGGCTGGTCTGACGGCCTCTGTTCTGAGGGATCCAGTCACACGGGGGTTCATCATGGAGGGAGGAGCTATGGTGCTGGCGGACGGCGGAGTGGTGTGCATCGACGAGTTTGACAAGGTGAATGGAGGAACAGAAGTGTGGTAACGGTTGAACGTTTCACTGGTTTGCGGACCCTTCAACCCGTCTCTCTTCTGCTCCCAGATGAGAGAGGACGACAGGGTGGCCATCCATGAAGCCATGGAGCAGCAGACCATCTCCATCGCCAAGGCTGGCATCACCACCACTCTGAACTCCCGCTGCTCCGTTCTGGCCGCGGCCAACTCCGTGTTCGGCCGTTGGGATGACACTAAGGGAGAGGACAACATCGACTTCATGCCCACCATCTTGTCCCGTTTCGACATGATCTTTATCATCAAGGACGTCCATGACCATCAGAGAGACATGGTGAGGGGACATGAGTCGGTTCTTAGGTTTTTAAACATGGACACTTAACTGTTCTCACCTTATTTTGTGTCATGAGTCTAGAACACTGAACCAAATTTAATATAGCATCCTCTTGTTTACAATATATACATTTTTAATAATATTTTTTTCCCACTGCTGTCTATCAGACTCTGGCCCGCCATGTTATGAATGTCCATCTCAGTGCTCACACACAGACGGAAGGCGTGGAGGGAGACATCACTCTGGCCACATTGAAGAAGTACATCGCCTACGCCAGAACGTAAGACTCTCAAAAAGGCCATATTTACAAATATAATGCAGTATATTCAGTGTATTATACTTCGTTTAGATTGCGTTCATAACCAAGCCATCATATATATATGAAGGGATTTGGTGTATAACTTTCACATGTGCCCTGGCAGTAAATGCGGCCCACGCCTCTCTGCTGTGGCGGCTGAGAAGTTGAAGAACCGGTACGTGGTGATGAGGAGTGGAGCGAGGGAGCATGAGAGGGAGAGTGACAAGAGAGCATCCATCCCCATCACTGTCAGGTAGCTAGACAACACTCAGGAAGGAGGCGCTAACGAGTCAGGCTACACCTTCCTCAGACGGTCAGAACTGTCTTTTCTGTGGGCTCCCCCGCAGGCAGCTGGAAGCAGTGGTGCGCATCTCTGAGTCGCTGGCCAAGATGAAGCTGCAGGCTGTGGCTGGAGAGGAGGAGGTGGACGAGGCGCTGCGGCTCTTTCAGGTGTCCACGCTGGACGCGGCGCTGTCCGGCAGCCTCTCTGGAGTGGAGGGCTTCACCACTCAGGAGGACCAGGAGATGATCTCACGTGTGGAGAAGCAGCTGAAAAGACGCTTTGCCATCGGGTCCCAGGTGTCCGAGCACAGCATCATCCAGGACTTCACCAAGCAGGTCCGTTCAATGCCATTACCCCCTCCGCTATTGCGCATATGAGCCTGGTAATGTAACAGTTGAAAGTCCGCTTCAGAGATGGACAATGTATCGTTCTCTGGGAGTGTGCATTATTTCTCATCTTTTGTCTTTTAACAAATTAAAATACTGTCCAGTATAAATGGAGTGGCATTTGTGTTTAGTCGTCAAGGAATACCTGCATGACATCTAGAAGAGCCTGGGGCAGCCACTCAGGGGGTGCTGGGTTAGGGTTCTCCTCTGTCCACTCAACTCCCTCTTCCCCGTCTACAGAAGTATCCGGAGCAGGCCATCTACAAAGTCCTCCACCTGATGATGAGGAGGGGAGAGCTGCAGCACCGCATGCAGAGGAAAGTCCTCTACAGAGTCAAGTAGTCTCACACACGGCTATATGAAGACCGCTGTGCCCACAGGCTTATAGTTCATATGTACAGATGTGGTCATTGTGGGTTGTAGGCTTTGTAAATAGTTTGAACAAGTCAGTGTATATTGTGAAGACCATCACAGATGGAAGTCTGCCTACTAATACTGATGGCTCCTGTTGAATGTTGTCCAGACATCTCCAATATGATTGCTTTTATTTGTCTCGTTTCATTACTGAAGTTATGTTAAGAACATTTCGTCTGAAACTGTGGTTGGGTGGTATGGAGGAAGTAAAGGGCTCTGAGATGCAATGCTCAAAAGGTTGTTATCAATCTGTAATGTGTAAGGTACATTGTTTTTGTACTGGGGTAAAAATCTTTAAATAAAGCTTGCAATGTAAAATCGTTTTTCATTTTCTTTAATGGAACTACAATAAAACAAAATACAGAATTTTAAAATACATAGATTCATTTATCAGTTGGCTGTAAGCAGGACCATGAGTCCTGGCATGTGAAGCTGCATGTGTTTACATGTATAGGTGACTGATTCCGACAACTTCTAGACCAGCGTTTCAGGACTTGGTTTAAGGGTTTATGATGCATAGATGCCAATTCCAACGGTTGCTATAGCAGCACAAATACCCAGAGTCCAAGGAAGAATTGAAAATGAGCAGTTGAGTGTCGCTGGTGCCTTTTGTTGGTTTTCTGGAGAAAAAATAAATAAATATATAATACAAAAACAAAATGTGGAAGTTCACATCTACGCATTCAGTGAACTGAATGGCTACCTACCATAAGTTTCCTCTGTGACGCTCAACATTTTCTGAAGATCATCGAAGACCTGCACATATTAAAACAGGAACGCCCATTTCAGTTTAACATGTAGCTCACCAGCAATTCCCTTTGAAATATGTTTACAATATTTAATTCACTGGTTCCTCTTTCACTTCTTCTGCATGTTTGAGTTTCATAGATACATTTTTAGAACAACCATATTTGCCCCAATCACTGATGCCATGGCCACGATTCAACTCTCTCTACCCGTTCAGTCGCTTACCTGGATATTATGTTCAAATGCCACGAGAGCCTCCTCTAGCACCGCTTCCCTCTCTTCCTTGGTCAGTTCGATGCTGTTCATTCTGCTCCTGTACAGCTGCTTGAAGCGGTTAGGGCTTGACACCCCAGGGAAGGAGAAAAATGACACCCCCTCTCCACTGCTTAGCCCAAATGACTTCTGGGTAATCTTCCCCAAAACCTGACCACCTGACAAGTCACCTAGGTAGCGGGTATAGGCATGGGCCACCAGCAATTTTGGATCATCTTTGCCAATCTGGTGAGGAACACAAAGGAATTATTAGTAACCAATAACGCTAGTTGCCGTACACAGCATATTGGTAAATGTTGGGTGTGTACCGTGTGAAGTCTCTGTGTATATCTCTGTGTTGCTGCAGGAACGATGACTCTCTTTTGCCATTCTTTTCCAAAGAAGTGCTCCAGATCTCTCTCTATGGTTTCCAGTCGAGCAAGCTCCTGTGGAAAGTATATGGGTGACACACCAGGATGGGAAGCGTTTCTATCCAGCTCTTCTTCCAGTGCTCTGTAGATCTCATAGAGGGAAAACAGAAGAATCTGCCATGGGGAAAAGTGTACAGATTAATAACGAGTGCACTGGTCACCTTGAATTATATACAAAGTTAAACAAAAGTAATTATAGGATTTAGAACCTTGGAGATTGTTGTATATCTGAAAAATGTGTTTTACCTTGTACTGTGGAAGAGTTATCTGCCCCTTCTGATAGTTCAGCATCAGTTGGGTGTTTTCTGCCCTGACGTGGATGTCCTTAGTTTTTGCTTTTATTTGCTCGGATAAATCACTATTGAGGGATGGTAACTTTGTAAGAACACAGTAATTGTATACCAAAAATTACAATCTGTAATATTAAAAAACAAATCTGTGCCATTTATATCAACCCTGATCTGCTGTGAAATATTACATTTAATAGAAGATTTATTACAAATGGACAGTACCTGCCAATGCTCTGCATATCGTCTTTCCATGCTGACTTGACTTTATCCATGTCTATAACCCAGAATCGTTGATATGGTAATTATTACAATATCCCCCAAATATAAATGTTACAGTTCAATTTAAATTAAATTAAGAATAGATCATTTACCAGTATGCGGTTCTCTTGTTGATATCTTGTTGAGAAGATGGTTAACGGAATCTTCCACCTTTTGAGACTGAGTCTATTGTTGCTGTGTCCTTTACTGTCCTGTGGCTCTGCTTTTATATTATTTTGAATTCCTCCCCTTTCCTCCCAGGGGTTGTCAGCTCAAACAAATGAGAAGTGAAACTGTTGACTCAGTTCCAATGCTGTAGCTTAACATGACTGAGCAGATTGAGCAGACTGAGAGGAGAGCAGAACATGAGTAAGCAAATAGGATTGTAGAAATTATTTATAAAGGAACTTCAACCACATAAATATTAAGTGTCATTAAATATTAAAATGTTGCCATCAATACATAATACCCAGTCATTTGAAAACCCTCAAGAAATGTGGGCAAATCTATTGAAAACATAAAACAAATATTATTCTTAGTATTTTGTAGAACCACCTTGAATGAATAGTTTTAGGTTAAATTATGCTTGAATTTTGGTTCATTTTTCACAACAAGCCATTATTCAGCTCTGTCCCAGCCAGGAATTACCATTGTCCAAAAACCGTGCATCTCAAGCAACAGTAGTTGCATAAATATATTTAGACATATTTTTCCAAGTAATAAGGCACAGAGCACACGGATTTCAGCCAAAATCTAGTGCCAGAGTACATGATAAGTTTCTCAACCATATGATAAACTTCTTGTTCACCCAGTAAAGCTTCACCTCCAAGGAGTTAATAGAAGGATTTGGGAGAGTTCTGAAGTAATTTTGTGTTATAGGTTCTGCAGGCTACATCCCAGCGCTCCGTTTTCTATTGAGTCAATGGATGAAAACCCTCACGATAAGCCTAAAGCAAACGATACACATCGCCATTCGAATAGACACACCGTGCTAGCACAGAACGTAACGCGTCAATCTGCAAACCCTGCACTAAATCCTAGTCTGGGCCTTGGCAACTAGAGAGCTGAGCTACACCACCATGGTCTAGTGACTGCCTCTCAGTGAGACAGTGAAAACAGAAAAATATCTGAACTGTTGGGTAAAACACTGGCACCAGTGGAAACACGATGCTGGCAGTGACCAGAGCCCTTAAACAGCACAAGGACAGGATACAGAAATCTGCGATGTTATCTAAATACATTTCTAAAAAGGGATTGGGACTAACTGTTCATAACAAGTGATGGATATGGAGAATTCCCCTCTGCTGACTTAACACCTCCCACCGAGAAAGCAATGAAAATAGATACGGATCAAATGAGCAAGCTTGTCTGGCCTCATCCTTACTAAACCAAATACATCTAGCTAAAATGCATAGCTATACACATACAGTGCCTTGCAAAAGTATTCACCCCCTTGTCATTGTTCATGTTTTACTGTCTCACAACCTGGAATTTACATGGATTGTTTGAGGATTTGCTAAATTAAATTCACAGAACATGCCCACAATTTTGAAGGTATTTTTTATTTATTTACTGTGAAGCAAATAACAAATAGGACAAAATAACAGAAAAAGTCAATGTGCATAACTATTCCCCCCCTAAAAGGAATACTTTGTAGAGCCACCTTTTGCAGCAATTACCGCTCCAAGTAGCTTTGGATAAGTCTTTATGAGCTTGCCACATCTTACCACTGGGATTTTTGCCTATTCCACCTTGCAAATCTGCTCCAGCTCCTTCAAGTTGGATGGTTTGTGCTTGTGAACAGCAATCTTTAAGTCTGATCGCAGATGTTCTATTGGATTCAGGTCTGGGCTTTGACTAAGCCATTCTAACACATTTACATGTCTCCCCTTAAACCACTCAAGTTTTGCTTCAGCAGTGTGTTTGGGGTCATTGTCCTGCTGGAAGTTGAACCTCTGTCCTAGCCTCAAATCCCACACAGAGTGGTACAGGTTTTGCTCAAGAATATCCTTGTATTTAGCACCATCCATCTTTCCCTCAACTCTGACCACTTTCCCAGTCCCGGCTGCTGAAAAACATTTGGGTGAGGTGATGGGTTTGCGCCAGACATAGCATTTTGATGGCTTAAAAGTTCAATTTTAATCTCATCAGACCAGAGCACCTTCCTCCATACATTTTGGGAGTCTCCCACATGCCTTTTTGCAAACTCAAACCATGTCATTTTGTTTTTTGCTGAAAGTAATGACTTTCCTCTGGCATCTCTACAGAGCGTACGGCTTATTGTCATCTTATGCACAGATACCCCAGTCTCTGCAGTGGAACTCTGCAGCTCCTCCAGGGTTACCTTCAGTCTCTGTGCTGCCTCTCTTATTAATGCCCTCCTTGCTCGGTCCATAGGTATTGGTGGGCGGCCGTCTCTTGGGAGGTTTGCTGTTGTGCCATGTTCTTTCCATTTGGTTATGATAGATTTGATGGTGCTCCTGGGGATCATCAAAGATTTGGATATTTATTTATAACCGAACCCAGACTTCTCCTTCTCAACAACACTGTCCCTTACTGGTTTGGAGAGTTCCTTGGTCTTCATGGCAGTGTTTGGTTAGTGGTGCCTCTTACTTAGATGTTACAGCCACTGTGGCCTTTCAAAAAGGTGTGTATATGTACTGACAGATCATGTAACACTTAGATTGCACACAGGTGGACATCATTTCACTTATTATGTGACTTCTGAAGGTGATTGGTTGCACCAGAGCTTTTTATTGGCATCATAACAAAGGGGGTGAATACATATGCACATGCCAATTTTCAGTTTTTTATTTAAATATTTTTTCTATGTATATATTTTTCTCATTTCACTTCTCCAACTTAGACTATTGTGTTCTGATCCATCACATACAATTCAGAATAAAAACATTGAACTAAAGGCTGTAATGCAACAAAATAGGAAAAAACCAAGGGGGTGAATACTTTTGCAAGGCACTGTAAGTATTCTAATTGCCAACGAAATCTTCTTGTCAAAAAAAACTGTTTTTATTCCTTCTGCTGCTAAGACAACCAACACATAGCATTGATCAGCATTAAGCACAAATAACCTTAATCAGTAACACACTATCCTGTAAATGCACTGTCATACACACACCTGTTATAAATCAGCCTTGAACGTGACAGCACTGTCATTCACAGGCCATGATTGTAACAGCAGTCCAAGCTCAGCAGATTGCTCGACTTTGCAGCCTGCTTATTCAGACAGAATTCTCCAAGAATAGTTCTCTTTAAGACACAACTCCATGCTTCCGTCCTGTTTGTATGAAAGCATCCACAGCACGGTCAATATCCTGGTCAGTGTGGGCCGCTGAGATCTGGACCCGGATCCTGGCTTTGCCCTTTGGTACCACTGGGTAAGAGAACCCAATCACATACACTCCTGTGGAACATAGAAGAATTTAGACTTCTAATAGATACAGAACACCGACAACTGCTGTTCTTCTATAGGCAGAAGCCTGATGTAACTGTTTTTATTTTAGCCCAGAGGTGTCAAACCGGTTCCACAGAAGGCCAAGAGTCTGCAGGTTTTTCCTCTCACCTTGTACTTGATTGACTAATTACGTCGCTAATTGGTTAGTTTCTACCCTCACCTGGTTGTTTAGGTCTGAACTGGGAACCAATTTAAAGGAAAAATCAAAAACCTGCAGACACTCGGCCCTCCGTGGAACCAGTTTGACACCCCCGCTCTAAACGTTGTATTCCAGTAGAGTAATTTACATATAATTACATATAATTATTTACATATAATTATATTCTTTCTATAGCGGCAAGCCTTTTGGGCCATGTAATACTATTCTAATTCTCTAGTCAACACACATTTTGAGAGACTGAATTACATTTATATTTTTTAAATGAACAACTCTGTCTGTATTCAGCCGGGAGCAAGAAATGTATTCTCACCCAGCTTTAGCATGTCATCAGCCATCAGAGAGGCTAGTCTGGCATCCCCCAGCATCACAGGGCAGATGGGATGTGCAGAGCCTGAGATGGTGAATCCAGCCTCAGTCATTTTGTTTCTGAACCTACAGGAGGCGGTATGAAATTACAGAAATATAAACTGTCACACACACCTTAAATTATATGAAAACATGGTAAGACCGTCTTTTTTTCCTCCTCTCACAAAAAGTATTATTAATGACATTCATACATTAATTGCATTTTCTGAAAAGTCCCTTTAATGACTTTCCCGCATTCTTATTTTCTTTCACAAAGACAAACAATCCTTATCAGTTTTTGCTCTGAAGTCAATATTTGACAGGTTCACCGAACCACAAAAGGCCCAGTCCCCTCCCCCCATCCCCACCTCATGGTTTTGGCCCCAACACTCTGAGCTATCTCATTGGACGCCAAGAGCAGCTCAACAGCACGGGTTGCACAGCCCACGACGGGAGGTGGCAGCGAGTTGGAGAAGAGGTAGGGACGAGAGCGCTGTCTCAGCAGGTCAATCAGAGGTTTAGGGCCCACTGTGTATCCACCTGAACAATCAAGCCAATCATATCAAGGTGAACCTGACGATTTACACAGGTCAGTGATATTTAAAAGGTTACAGGTGTAATCTTTTAATGGATTTTGATAACACGGCCTACATTACCAATATTGACATTTCATAAGCCTGTATGCAATTTTTACACAACCCCATACCAGAGTATAGACCAACAAAGACCGATACCTACCAGCGGCACCTCCCAGTGCTTTTCCCAGAGTAGAGTTAACAATGTGAACCCTTTCCATCACTCCCAGTAGCTCATCTGTGCCTCTGCAAACAAAAACAAAAAACCTCTTAATCTGCATAATAAGATATTCACTGACATGCATCCGTCCCCTATTGAAATGTTAGAAATGCAACGCTGAGCTATTTTTTTCAAATGCAATACCAAAAAAATGCGCATCTGAGCTTCACCTTTAACATGCAATATCGTGTATGCTGTTGTTTCACACTGATATAAGTGACCTAAACTACCAGAGAAAGGTCATCCATCAGTAGCCTACTAGGCAAACTGCTGATTACATTAGATTTTATTGTTTTGGTTGTTCACCATCAGCAATAGCTTTGCTTTAAACAATAAGTATAGCCTTGTTACGATAAGGTGAACAATAAAATGCTAGGGGTACTTTATTCAGGGTCTGAGTCATTGTTATCGTTTTACAGGTAAATATGAATAGATTATTACTAGCTGATGGTCATTTCAAATGCACCATCCTCTCTCATACCCATAAGCAAAAAATGGGTTTTAATTTCAATTTCTTAATCTCTACACACATACTTCCCTCACCTGCCACGAGGGCCCATGAATCCAGTGGCATGGCATTCATCAATGAAGACCAAGGCCCCATACTGCTCTGCCAGGTCGCAGATCCCCTTTAACGGAGCAACATCACCATCCATAGAGAACACACCATCCGTGACAACCAAGCGCATTCGAGATGACTGAAGGGGACAGGGAGACATGATGACCAGTGAAACCAAACCATATTCAACATATAAATCATATTTAACAAATCTCATGTGGTCCTCCCTTTTGGCATTTTTTTTTATGAATCATGGCTTCCAAGCTGATTTTGAAACATAAGCTATATTAAAAATGCTTCCCAAAGCTAAAAAGTATGTTATGCAATCCTATTCTAATGTGTAATGTCAGGAATGAAATGTCCCTTCAGTTGACACAAATCCATGAGATGGTAACTCAGAATTAGGGAGGGATGAGGCAGGGATAAAAACATTACCTGGGACTGTTTGAGCTGGGTCTCCAAGTCATTGAGGTCCATATGTTTGTATCTAAGCCTCTTGGCCCGACACAACCTGATTCCATCAATTATAGAGGCATGGTTCAGCTCATCAGACAGAACTGCATCGTCAGGTCCCAACAGAACCTGATGTTGAACAGAGCACATTCCTATTTTTATACAATGAAACAGAAACATCAGAGACCATACAACATCATTTTATAAACCTGCCAAGTGCCACAAACCTCAAATAGCCCTGCATTGGCATCAAAACAGCTGGCATACAGAATGCATTCCTCCCGCTCATGGAACTTAGCCAGCTTCTGCTCCAGATCTTTGTGAATGTCCTGTGAATAATATGGTAACAAGAAAATGAAAGGAGTAATGTGAACTCACCAGAAAACCCTCAAGTAAGCAGTTGTTGGGTTACCTGGGTTCCACAGATAAATCTCACGGAACTCAGCCCAGCTCCATATGTCTTCAAGGCTTCTATCCCTGCCTCCACTACCTGGGGATGGCTAGAAAGGCCCAGATAGTTGTTTGCACAGAAATTCAATATATCTGTAGGTGGAAGAGTGTAAAATCACAAACCATTACAACATTGACACTTGTCAGAGTGATTCACCGTTGGCAACTACCAGTGTCGAACAACCAGTTGCAATTACAATTCACAATCATGTCGATCTTGTAGCTACGGACCAACACCATTATCAGCTCCTAACCTTCAGCAAAGTTCGCATTATTGGGCTAATGATAAAAGCTAGCGATAATCGAGTTAGTTAGCTAAGCTTAACACGCTATAACTCATGGCAACAAGCGATTATTTCAGCCTCAAAAGACGCTTAGCTAGCTAGATTACTTGTGGCAATTTGGTGCTCACGTTGCAAATATAAAACTTAGAAGACAGAAAGACAGAGGTAGGAAAGCCACTTGTATTAAAAGCGTGCGAGTTGACAACCAATCTCACCGCCACGACTGCCGTCCACGTTGATATGGGGACCCTGCTTGGACGTTATAATTCTTTCTCCTTTCCACGTTCCTCCTGTTCGGATCGTTTCGAGTTCATGCTCCAACACTGATCTTGCCTCAGCGATAGCTGCATATCCCCGGATTGAGGTGAAAGTGAAGGGTCTCAAAACAACCCTAATTGGGTTAATAAGACAACGTACAGCGGTTCGATAAGGCATCACGAATTTCTGCAGTTGACAGAACTACAATGTTACGTAAGGCGTGGCTACATTTTTATTTTACGTCATACCCACGTGGGCACATCATCAGAGCAACTTTTTGAAAATCCAATTTTAATTGACATAATAGTAAATGAAGTCATTCGATAAATATATATAAGAACACAATACTTACATATTGTAAACTTAATAAAGATGTGTGTTAACTAAGTGGAAAGTACATCATTTGCAGTATTAACACATGTATCAGGTATGGACAGAGAGATGTTTTAATTGTGCATTATTGGTGGTGTGGAAAACATGTCCTCTATTCATGGAAGGGACCTTAAAACTGCTTTATTTCCTTTTACAGTATTTATTGTCCAAAATAACTAAGTTCAAACACAAACATTTTGTAAAATTCAAGATCATGGTCTGCTTGCATGATTGCCATAGTGAGAACACTGTGGTTAAGTAGTCATTACCTTTGTTTCAGAAAACAATTCCTTTAGCAAGGCAGATGTTGATGAAGAGTTGTAGATGCTCAGAATTTGGCTTTTACTTTACCACTCTGCCGAGAAGGCCAATTACCCAGAGTCGCCTTCAGGCTGATGTTTTTATGGGGACTATTTAATGAAGCTGCCAGTTGAGGACCTGTGAAGCAACTGTTTCTCAAACTAGACACTATGCATGTATCCTTACGCTCAGTGGCAGTGACTTCAGACCAGGAAAGAAATGGATGATAAGTATATAGGGGCCTAACGTGTAGAGGGACCATCAAAAAATGTCAGTCTTGAATAAAAAGGGGAGGGGCCTAAGTACAAGGCCCAGAAGTTTGTGCTACACCCCTGCTCAGTTGTGCCTCCCACTTCTCTTTCCTGGTTAGAACCAGTTTACACTGTCCTGTGAGGGGATTTTCACAACGTTAGACGAGAACTTCAGTTTCTTCGGAATTTCTCACATGGAATAGCTGTCATTTCTCAGAAAAAAATTTGACTGATGAGTCTAACCCTAACCCACAATTGCTGATGCAATCTAAAGGCCAATTTTATTGCTTCATGTTTTCAACTGTGATAACATAATTGGTAATGATAATATTGCTTCTTAAATATATACCCCCTAAAACACAGAATTAAGAATGATTTACAATAGGAAGAGTGATATATATTTTGTGTGATTTGTTATACTGTACTTGATTTTCACAATGAATATATTGCACTTTGTTTTCCTATCTTTTAGAGTGTTATTTAGAACATACTTGGGAGTCTTAATTACTGAAGATTTGGAATCTATTAGTAAACTTGCATAACAGGACTGTTGGGTTAGCTTGAGGGATATAAGGACAGGTAGAGAATATCAAATCCTACAAATCCAAGCAACTAGGATGCCATCTGGTGGCATTTTTGCAAGTATTACATAGTAACATTACCTAGACCGGAATTCTGAATGATTCCAAAAACTAATATTGCTACTATATTTAAGACCACTCTCTGTAGTTTTGTCCTAACAAAATTATCTTTCGTTCCAACAAAAAATGTAAGTTGGTGTGGTGCCCGTGCGCCCTGTCACCGAAGGTGGAACAGATTAGTCACTTACCTTAACCCTTAACTCAACCTACAACTTATGCCTAAACTTAGCTTAGCCCTAATGCCTATCCCTTACCAGTAAACATCGAGCATATCCTTCTCACAGGGTACTGTCACAGATGGAGAAGAAGTCTTTGTTATCGTTCTCCTACACCCATTAACATTAAAAAAATAATTACAGAACAATAATTTACAAAACCATATCAATCAGATCCCATCCTGACCACCAGGGTTCCCATCTCAGAGTAAATACCAACAATCTGCATTTTAGACTGCATCTGTGTTTATTTAAACAGTATTTCATCTTAACAGTTTGTAACATTTATTACTTTAAAAACAATGTTTCTATTGCAGTTAGGATTAACCTTGGCCATCACAATTTCAAAACCATTTCACCTTATAATAGCTTATCGCAATGTAACATGGTAGTGCATCATGCCTAAATTTTCTCTAACCCACACCAAAGTTTGATGATTCTGGGCAGAAAAAAAATACAATAGTGGCATATTTCATCCAATTCTAAGAAAAATAAATGCAATAGATTTACATAATTGTGCAAATGTTTGTATCCACATATCAACAACATGTTCACATTCTCCCAAACATAACACCGTAGTTGCAAACGTCAAGTGTTTCTATTGGACAAATTCAGGTAGGTCCCTTTCACGGTTTTGTTCAATTTGACAAAATATTTTGCAACTATAATGTATTTGGGAAAAATAATACACCTCTGGATCATTCCCTTATGAATAGTCATATACAGACAGTATACAGGGATGGTCTATTGTGCCCTTGGTAATTACCGGAACAGTTGGCATATTTTAGTTATTTTGGCTCTTTACCCCAAATGTCTGTATTACAAATCCAGCAATGAATGTATAGATTCTTGTAGGCAGGCATTCATACTGGTTTCACCATTTTAAACTGACAAACGTTTACCCACAATCACAGGGCACCAAAAGTATTGGGACAACTGGCTACACTAATATGTGAATATCAAACCTGAGAAACTACACTTTAACCTTGTGGTAATTTAGATTTCAGGTTTAACATTTTGGTGTATGAAGCCGAGAGAAAATATATTTTACTGTCCCAATAATTAGAGCACACTAAGTACTTTTAATAAAGCACACAGTGTATATTAAAAACTGCTACAAACTGATTTTGACATTAAATGATAAAATACATCAAGAACAGATTAAGACCTTAATCCAGGAGAGTTCCGTAACAGCTTTCTGGTGGTCAGAGCCATGGGCCATGGGTAAGTGAAAGGTTGCGGTTTTGAACCCGAATCTGACAATATGCCCTTGAGCAAGGAGCATTAACCTAATCGCTAATGTTGCATCTGTTATATGACTTAATGTACAATGTTGACCATTCAGTATAGCTTGTACCTGAGTTTGTTAGTAGCACAGCTCTGTTTTCAAGAGTTGTTTCTCAGTTTCTCAGCTCTCATTTGCCAATCAAACAATGAACCATAAGTCTTTTCATACGGTTTGGGAAAACTGCATTAGTTATGATCTATGACTCTGAGTGATTGTTGTCACGTGAAGTAGTTTTCAAGGATGGGAGTCGCTCTGCAGCTCTCGCTCTTTCTGCCAGAAACTTGTCAAACTCTAAAAGGGACAGAAAGTTGGCTAGAGGGCTTTGGTTGTCTCAAAAAGGGATTACTGAACACTGTAATAGTACAAGAAATTCAAAAATGTCTTGTTGCTGTAAGCTACATGAGGAAATAAGTAACAGAACCTTACCCTCACTGGTCACACCCTCAGAATCAGCCATGTCGTCCTCCTATAACACAAATACACAATTGTCCCAAGCCATGTTTTCACAAACAGTCTGATTTCAAATTCATTCTACTGGCTCATTTAAGTAGACTCAAATCACAATCAAGAATCTAGAAATGTTACATTTGCAGGGGTAAAATAGAAAGCAAGAATTTACATCCTACATTCAGATTTTTCACAAAAAAATCCTATGTGGGGATGCAAGTGGAAATGCTGCTATAACATGGGGAAGGTCTGACACGGCTTACTGAGCTCACCTCATCCACATCCAACCACCGCTCAATGTCATCCATTATAGACATCTGATTCACAGGGATCTGGGGGAGATTGCACGGTCAGTCTTTCAGCATTTCTCTTTAAATCAAGACGGTAGATGACCACTAGATTGTCCTGGGCAAGATGTAAGTAACCACCACTGAAAGCATCCTGATCCATATGCACTCCTAAGTTTCAAGATCTCAATCTGTCATCTTTAGAAATGTCCATGAACACCACTCAACAAACAAAATAACAAAATGGTCTGACAAGCTCATAATAACTAGATCAGGCACACATTAGGCTGTTTGCCAACATCTATGTACAAACACAGAGAGAAAAATCTTCCTTGAAATACACACTTAACATGCTTCAAGACACCCTGACCCCCAAAACAAAACAGTAGCACAACAAACCACACCATCTAGTTGACCCACCATTCCCTATTCCAACACCAAGTCAAACTCTAGTGAGAAGCTTAAAATCCATATAGGGCGAAAAAACCTTAAGATAATGCTCTTTCCAACTAAACGTTCCTTCAAATCTATCCTGGGTCAATTCATTCAGGGGTTACTGACCGTTCCAGGGTTCTGTAATCTAGAGTCTTGTGGTTGAGCCAGACAGTCAGCAGCACCTTCATTCCAGTCGCTAAAAAAAAGACATTTCACTGCATGACAAATCTTTGTAAGCATACAGCATATTGGTTAGCTCAAACTTAACAGTCAATTATTTTATTTAGCTATAAGCAAGCAGTTCATGTCAGACTCAGTTGGCCACATAATCCTTGAGAATGAATGGCACACATCTTGGAGAGATTAGCAGCAATCCTGAGCCAGTCAGGTTCACCTCAATGGGGCTACATTTAGTTCCTGTCTACAGCATGCCTGACAACTCAAACTCCTCTGCTGCACTATTATTCACTATACACATTACAGTCTGTGACTCTACCATTGTGGTCATTTGTAATATCAACATGAGGGGTTGGTAAAATTGTCATGAGGGATTAGATTAAAGAATATAAGATACTTTAAAATAAATAAAAAGTGCTTTATGCATGTATTCTTTTTTTTTTTTAGACCAATCAGAATATTCATATGGTTTTTGCCTTCTAGAAATGTTAACTAAAGAATTCAGATCCAGATCAAATGAAAAAGGGAGCCATGCAAGAAAAGTTGGAAACCCCGAGTCTAAAGTACGATCCCAGCTGGAGCTGTACAGTTACAAACCGGGGAATGAAAAGACTGAAATTGTCGTTGCTCTACTGATCACAGAGTCCCATGACAGGAAAACATCAGACCTGATCTCATAGGCTCCCTCACACAATCAGTCTAAACAATGTTTCACCTTGAATGTGAAACCTGGACTTTCGTTGGAGGAGCCCATTACCTCAATCTCTGTTGTGACTGTGGTATGCACCTGTTTTGGGCAAATGAGTCACGTTCTTCGAATTCCTTCAAACCTACATGGAAAACAAGGAAATAAACAATTGCAGCGTATTATATGGACACAGAAACGTAATCTACCTGGCAAAGAAACACTGCAGTTACTTACTGAGTCCTGACATCTCACTGGACACAATGTCAGCTCTCGATTGGCTGAGGTGGCTATGGATAGGTGCTGCAGCGACAGGCTTAGTCGCAACATTTAAGTCGATGAGGTTGACGTAATTTGGGCTCTGAGCGATTCGGAAAAATATGAGGTATATATCAAAAACTATTTGACTGAAATTATGATAAAGGACAACAGACCAATTAAAGGGATGATAAGGGAGCTGTGAATGCCATTGCTTTCAATATGAAGGATGTTTGAGGTAGCTTTGCAAGTCACTGCTAACTAGTGTTAACAATTACCAGCGGACTACAAGAACAGTCATTCAACTATTACTGCAGATATCGGTTTATAATAGCAATAAGGCATTTTGAGGTGTTCAAGGTTTATTATATACTACAACTAAGTGCTATACACAGGCTGTGTAAATGTATAGTTTTATGTTTTAGTAATTTGGCAAAAGCTCTTATCCAGAATCTCTGAAATGGGCAATTAGGGTTAAATGTCTTGCTCCAGGGCACAGCTGTTTTTCCCTGTCAGTTCTGGGTTTATCCATTTTGTTTACTGGCCCAATGCTTTTGACCAATAGTCTGCCTGCCCAATGACAACTACCAAACTTGGGTGATTCTGAAAAAACACCAAAGAAAATGTTGAGTATATACAACAGTAGAATTACAAAGTTTAATGCAGTCTATGATACCTAGAGATTAGTTTGGCCCCCTCCCCTTACAAAAATGACTCACAAAAGCACTTACCTGTTGTGTAGCTTTTAGATCATTTGCCTTTTGTCTCTGAAATCTGAAAAAGGACAATAAAAAATATTCTACCTGGCATCAATTGTCAGGAATTATTGAATATTTTGGCAAATACCTCTGGTAACGAGTGAAGGTGGTATTGATTTCATCATTAATAACCAGCAGCTCTTCGGTCAGCTTCTCCTCACTAAGTCTGGGGACCAGCTCCAGTATCCTGTCCTGCATGTCCTTACATGCTGCATACAACTCCTACTGACAGAGACAAAGGAGATGGTCAGCCATAACATAGAAATGAACCAACAAAATTACAAACACTAGATGTAGCACATGTCACAGCCCTAGCTGGACAGCCATAGGTAGAACCTTAAGAGTGAAATAACTAACCTGAAGCAGCTCTGTGTCTGAATGCTTGGCTGTAGCTGGATCCAGTTGAGCCATCATATCGGACATGACTGTCAGGTTACTTCGAACCACTCCAAGGTCTGTTTTCAACTTTTTAGCCTGGAAGAGGAATCAATTGTATTGCCGCTATACATACGCTGAATTGCATTAGGTGGGGAGGGAGAAATATTGCATAAACTTTTATTATCAAATCTGTATGTGAAACAAGTAACAGTGAAATATGCACACCACCAAATGCAATTACGTTTTAAAGCAATGCCCGGTAGTGAAATTAGCATGCGTGCCAAATAATTTGAGTTATTTAAGTAAAAGCGATGCTATCTTAAAGGCCCCTGTATGACGTGAACAGTCCCATCACCTGATAAGGTGTGAAGGTGACCGGCCCTTCCATGCTCTGTTGGGGTGCGGGACGCTGGGCTGTTAGTGTGACAGGCTCGGGGGGGGCAGGTACAGCAGACACATCAGCCCCGTTAGCAGGCATCGTCTGGTGGACGTCGCAGACCGAATAGTCAGGTTAGTGTGCAACGTTAGGGAATGGGGAGTGAGAGTGGCTGTAAAGAGTGGTTACTCTGTATTTGTTCGAGAAAACACGATGACATTTTAAGATTTACCCTATTTGGAGTATAAATGGGGGAGTAACCATCCAGTTCAGTCATGGGGAACTCCAGTCCTTTTCTCCGCAGATCCTCGTACACAGAGACTACGCCCGTCAGATCTGGCGAGCTACGGAATGCATCTGCCCATGCCTGAACAATAGACAAACACAGATCATTAGGCCGCACACGCCCAAGCACAGCTAGCTACTCATTCCAACCACTGTTAGCAGGAGAGTAGAGACCTCTGTGACTTACTGAATGAACACCCATGTCATCTCTTACCTGTATAAGGCTGAGCACTCTGTCATGCAGGACCAGAGGGGGGTTGTTCTTGGGTAAGATGGCCCTGACCAATACCCCTTCAACAAAATCCCTGGTTGACACTAGAACATGGAACCTGTGGCCACAGTTCTTCACACATGCCTCTAGCAACTAAAGAGGGAGAAACTATTATTTTAGGTTTAAAATAGGCTACAATGACCCAAAGAAAGTGTCAGGGTAGAGCAAATCTGACACTCACAGTTAATGCCAACATGACTTCTTTGAAGTTCTTGTTTCCCACAATCCTCTTCTTTATGGCTTTGTATGCATCTTTAGGCCTGTAATCGTTGTAGCATGTAAACAACCAGATTTAAACAAGAGCAGAACATGATAAGCAGTCAAATGAATAGTGTATAATGCCAGAAGATACACACCCCTCCTCTGTCTCATTAATGATGTCACATATCTCCATATTAAGGGCCCAGTCCTCTGACTGCAGACTGGAGTTGGTTGCATATTCTGAAAACAACATGTAGTAAAAATTCATTAAGACAATACACTTTATTTTCCATTGCAACATGACCTGAAATATGTGGGTTATGTCACTGTGGAACTGTCTCTGCCACTTCACAACTCAATACTTGTGATTCAGCCTAATTCGCTGATGCCTCTACTCATCCATGTGAGTCAAATCCGTTTGTTTATCAAACTCATTGGTTCATGTGACAAGCATTAGTAGCCTTGGTAGACGTTTATTCAATCAAATGTTCTGAAAAGGAGGGGGGAAGGATTAAACTCAATTGTCGAAATAAAGCCCCTCCTAATTTCACTACCCACATTTTGGCCATGTATATTAACTGTTGGCACAACTTTCCAGGTATGATTACATAGCGAAAGGTTGTTTCAAAAATGTGTATGCTACATTAAAAAAGTTTGCAAGCAGAGTCATTAGGAATGTTATTCACCATGAACTATCAGACGATCAGATATTACCATAGAGATTAGATGAGCCATTCGTAGTTGTTTAAATGAGGATGGACATGACTTTAATAGCTTTGCATGTGCTGAAACAGATGCAAAGTGGCATGGACATTCAAGAGACAACTCTCCATTTTGGTGTTTACCCCTTCCATGCAGAGGTGCCTCAAAGCAAGATTACATCGATCACACTTGCTATTTATTATCGTCAGGTGAGGGCAATACATACGCCTGAGGGCAAGTCAAGTCTACCAATTATACAAGCCGGGGGGAAAAATGCTTTCTCTAGTCAGACTTCTATTTTCGATAACATTTCTGGAATTAATCGAATATCACACCCATTTGACAACATTAAAACGTTAGATGTTTTTAATGGCTATATTACCGTGAAAAGACTTACACTTCTAATCTTCTATACATGTTAAAAATGAAACATTTACGCCAATTAAATGGAGAATGAATACGTCGAAATTCCGCATCTAACCAAACACATTATTGTGCGACCTAAGTGTAAAGTAAATCTACGTTCACGTGTGAAGGTAATCTCCGGAAAGTTCAAAGGAATGAACCCCCTAGTATGTACTTTCTCTGACCATTGTGGGGTTTAAGATAAGCAACTTCCATGAGGCTTATTAGCAAACGTATCAAATTATCTAAAGTGTAATTTGTAGAATCAATGCTCCGACTTCATATATTTAGGAAATACAACTTCAGACTTATTTCCGACAAGTAGGCCTACATGAAGTAAGCCTACAACATAATCTCTTCGTGCATTACCGATCTGCACCATTTTGCCGAACTACTGTATAAGTGCACTATTTTTACATTTTGGGATTTTATAAAATAAATCATCGATGTATCCAACTTCCCTTTCATTTAACCAATCAATTATTCAAGTCGCATGTATTAGTGACTCAAGTAAATTTCGGTTTTCCATCTACAGTTATCACTAATGAAGCGAGGCCGGTAGGATACGGATGCTTAGTTACTTGCTACAAATTCAAGCGAAACATCGTTAAAACAAACATATAGAGTATATAAAATTTAACAATTACCAATTCGCTGGCCAACCGGTGTAGTAAACGGGTTTCCAGTCAGAAACTCCATCTTTCTTCCGGCAAGGAAAAACTAAATCCAGAGCTGCAAGTCTCTGGCTGAGCCAAGACAGCAGGGAGGAGTCCTCGAAACAAACTGGAGCAGCGCAAGTTTGATTCAATTAAGTTACGTCACCCGTTAAAGGGAAATGTATACATTTTATGGACTATTAATTTAAATGCATACAAAGTAAGCATAATGTGACCAAAATATGCATGTATCAATCAAGTCAACGGGAGGTGCCACTACGTGACTAAGGTTACAGTCCGTACAGTGGCGGACTCAGGCTCTTTGAGGGGCAGTGGCGATAAAAATTAATAGGCCACCAGCTGAATTTGGGGCACCGGTGCCTAGAAATTTGTGTTGCATTTATGGTAAAACAGTTCCAAAACCTGGTTATAATTAAAATGGAGAATGATTTGTACAGCTGAAGTCAGAAGATTACATACACTTAGGCTAAAGTCAACAAAAAAAATGTGGGGACCACTCCATCGATTTCATGTTATCAAATTATAGTTTTGGCCATCTACTTTGTGCATGACAAGTACATTTTGCAACTTGTTTACAGACAGATTATTCCACCTATATTTCTCTATATATGACAGTTCCAGTAGGTCAGAAGTTTATATACACTATGTTGACTGTGCCGTAGGCTAAGGTACCACGTTCAGCAAGTGTAAACACTATAGGACCTAGCAGGCCTCATACCGCTCGGGATGGAGACAAATTCTATCCTCTAGAAATGAACGTACTTTGGTGCAAAAGGGGCAAATCAATCCCAGAAGAACAGCAAATGACCTTGTGAATATGCAGGAGGAAACAACAAAAGTCTCTATATACACAGTAAATTGAGTCCCATATCGATATAACCCGAAAGGCTACTCAGCAAGGAAGAAGCCACTGCTCCAAAACCACCATAAAAAAGCTAGAATGTAGGTAACAACTGCACATGGGGACAAAGATCATATTTTTGGAGCAATCTACTCTGGTTTGATGTAACAAAATCAAACTGTTTGGCCATAATGACCATTTTTATATTTGGAGGAAAAAGGGGAGGCCTAAGATCACCATCCCAACCGTAAAGCATTGGAATGGCAGCATCCTGTTGTGGGAGTGCTTTGTTGCAGGAGGGACTGGTGCACTTCACAAAATAGATGGGCGCATGAGTAAGGAAAATGATGTGGATATTTGAAAGCAACATCTCAAGACATCAGCGAGGAAGTTAAAGCTGGGTCGCAAATGGGTCTTCCAAATGGACAATGACCCCAAGCATACTTCCAAAGATTTGCTAAAGGAAAGGTCAAGTTATTGGAGTGGTCATCAGAAAGGCCTGACTTCCATCCTATATAACATTTTTGGACAGAACTGAAAAGGCATGTGTGAGCAAGGAGACCTAAAAACCTAACTCAGTTACACCAGTTCTGTCTGGAGAAATAGGCCAAAAATCACCCAAGATGTTGTGGGAAGAAGTTAAAAAGAAGTTAAACAAATTAAAGGTAATGCGATCAAATACTAATTGAGTGTATGCAGCCTTCTGACCCACCGGGAATGGGATGAAATGAAATATTACCTGAAATAATTCTTTCTCTCAACTTTTATTATGACATTTCACATTCTAAAAATAAAGTGGTAATCCTAACAGACCAAAGAATTTTGCACTAAACCCACTGACACCTGAATATTCTAAAGGGGGTGTGGCTGAATGTTAGTGGGAGAAAATATAGGGGTACACCACCCAAGAGATGACTCTACCTCATTTCCACTCTCATTTGGAACCAATAAAATCACAGAGACAGTTTGTACATGTTTAACTTCTCCATGCTAACTTTTAAACTTCTACATGCTAAGGATTAAAAAAACTGTCTGGATGAGTTTATTGGCTCCAAGGAGAAATTAAATTGAGATAGAATCTTGTTTTTAAAAGGATATATAAAAACAGGAGGCACCAGGAGGACATTTTCCAACATGGATGCATCACATGAGGGCACATTGTCAGAGCACATAGAGGCCAAAACATTTTCTAGCATGTAGGGCAGTCTACATGGCACTGCATCACATAATCTTTATTGGAAGGACACCCACTAGGACATTTAATCACATTTCCTCACACATATGGATGAGTTGGTTTAACTGTGTTGTTACTGTAACTGAACTAACTTCTAGATTATTGATATAACCTTCAAATTATGTTATTGATTAGTTATACAGTTATTGTTTGCTTCATTTCATTACCAAATGTCAATATACCACTGCACAACAAAACAAGTTGTAAATATAATGCCTAGCATGTCACCTCATCTTTAATGCCATGCTTTTAACTATAAAATGATACAAAAAATGCCAAACACATTGATAAATGGTTTCATTATTTGATTCATTTTTTATATTTTACATGTGGGCCATTCTGCCGAATTGGTGCCTTTTCCATCCCCAGGCAATTACACGCAAAAATATACATGAAATTAATTTCTTTAATACATTATATTATCAAGCAAGGTACACTAGAACACTGAAAAAAATGCGTTTTAGCCAGTTCCCACTCACTAAAACTACACTTCACCATGAAATATAATAATAAAAATCCTTCAGAAATATTTTTTGAAAATATATTTGTATTATTGTGTGACTCTTTCTAATTGAGACATAAAAAATATTTTCTCATCAGAAATTCTTAATATGTTAGCTAAAAAAAAAAAAAAATGTTTGTCACCAGTTTGCACTAAGTCCTGTTACCCTGACACATTCCCATTATAAAATGTCAAACATTCCACAAGTCACATGAGCAACATGAAGTAGCATAATTTGAATCTCCTGAAGGCCACGGGGAGACTGAAAGTTAGTTCTCACACTATTTCTTTCCTGTATTTTGTAAGTATGATTGCAAATGTCAATCTCAGCGTTCAGTGCTGTTACCAAAATATTACTTTGATGTTATTATGTTTTTTTAAAAATGGCATTGAGAAGTACATACAGTAAATCACAAACAGTAGCAAAAATATACATAACCTTAGAAACTAGCGTCAATGCCAGACAATGTAGAAATGGGAATATGGACAGTATGAAAAGGAATCTTGAATATTATAAATGTAAGTGCAGCAGTGCCTATAAATGGATACAATATAATGTGCTTGCCTGGACCAGGTGAGGTCATCTTCGATGAAAACACAGAGGAACTTTTCAGAGACCTTCTTCACTTCAGCTCCATTGATGTGTATGGGGGCGTGATCCCCGCTCTGCCTCTTCCTAAAGTCCATGATCATTTCCTTAGTCTTGCGTTGTGGCCACGTCACTTACCTCCTCTCTGTAAGTGGTCTCATTGTTGTTGGAGATTAGACAACCACTTCAATTTGAAAGCATGCATTTGGAAACCTATGAAGATCCTTTAAAATGTGACATATCAATACATAAAGAATGTTACCAAGCACTCAGTTTAAGTTCTAAATTCATGTTATGAAGCATGTTAGATAGATAACGGGATTGTTCTATCTCAGAATGCTGATTGGCTGTAATGGTATATGACAATGGTTCCCAAACCTCTCTCGCCCCCCCAGCCATTCCCTCTATCAGATCAGTGGTGTCCAAACTATTCCATGGAGGGCCGTGTGTCTGCAGGTCCTCCGTGGAATAGTTTGGACACCCCTGTATTAGATGTATCCCAGAGCTAGCACACCTGATTCGACTGGTAAGGGTTTGTTAATGAGTTACTAAGTTGATTTAGGTGTGCTAGCTCTGAGATACATCTAATAGATTGAGAGGTTTGGGAACCACTGGTATATGAGACCGTATTAGGAATATACAACACCTCTTCATGCCTCACTGTTAAATATAATACAGAACATCATGCTTTTCACTATATTTATCTCACACCCTTTATTTTATTACACATTTCAGTAACAATATCATTCCATGCAAAGTCACTTTCCATGACATGTTGCTAGGGAACGAAACCAGGAAGCATGACTGCATCCAGTTAGAGCTCCACACGTCACTATTAATAAGTCATGCTGGGTTATTGTTCAGGCCCGTATTTTGACGCACAAGAAAGCCATTGTTTCCAGTGGACAGCCTCCTGATCCCCTCAATGGGCTACCTCTCTCAATGTCTGACATGCACACTCAGATCCCTTTTTTAGATTCACTGGTGTAAATGTCAAACAAATTGGTCAAGAGGACAAAATACAGGGGAACCCAGGCCTTGGGTTTGTAGTTGCAAGGAACTGATTTCTCAGCTGCTGCTTTGAGCTCTTCGATCAAAATACTAGCAACATGAGAAGTTCAGATGGGGACAGAGCGAATATATGAAAACTATATTTTAGCTAGAAATGGTTGGTAATTAGTGAGGTGTGTTATTTTCTGCACAGGAACTGTTTAACGTCTCAGCCGGAACAAATGAGAAAGAGCTTGCTGAGAATAATCAGCTTTCAATGAGAGTGGGTTGGCTGTTGCTGAACTCTCTCAGTGCAGTCCCCTGAATTCATGCTTTTTTGGCCTGCAAATTAAATGCAATGAGGTGTCTTTGGTAAAGCACTGTCTTTTAATTTGCAACTCATTGTGGCACACTCTGAGCAGTTATTAAGCGCTACAGAAATGGTTGAGATTTCAAGTAGCTTCAATCTATGCTAATATTTTGAAGCCAATACGGATCCTTATCCATCTCCCAGAATGCCCTGAATGAATCATTTGCATGGCGGGGGTTTAGCAAAATGCTCTTTTGAATAGGTCAGATGCTACCTAAACCCCAGACATTTGATTTGTCGTGACAGTTTGAAAAGGTTCCTGTATCTTTTCCATGCACTCAACATCCAACCATGTTTCTGAGATGTGGGTATGGAAAAGAAAAAAGAGCCTAATTATCGCTTTTCCTAGCATAGTGGCATGTAAAAAAGAGAGGTCACATAAAGCAACAATAAGGGAATCATATCTAATTACAGTTACTACCTTGGCAACGTTCAGCATCTAACAAAGGGCTTCAAGTGTAGTCTAAGCTCAAGGGCGGTCAAGGCACCAACTTAGATGGTGCTTGTCAGCTTGATGCTGTGAAAGAACCCCTTAGATGGAGGCGCCACCTGGAGAGCTTGTTCTGTTTTTCACACTACTCACTCAACCAGGAAGTCACTCCCTTGACTAACGATGTCTTTTCAGCTTGCAGGTGCCTGACCACCCAGAGGATTTGTTAAAATGCAAAAAGTCAAAGAAATCCTTGAGGACAGTGCCTCCCACTACCCTAGGCCACACGGGATCAATGGGACCCCCAGCTCCATGCTAGTAGCACAACCAAGGCTTAAACCTTTGTTTTAGTGAATGTTGCATTGCTTCAGACCGCTGTGCCACTTGGGAACTACAACTTACAATATCATTGCAAGACCTTTTACCTGGCTATTCTGCCTCATCTTCTTGTTTGGTAGTTCATATTTCAATAATAATACTAATGTAATAATTGTTTAATAATTTTGTGGCTATAGCCACGTGTTGAAAATAAGAATAATGCTTAATAAAAAATATTTTACTAGACATGCTCTTCCATCCAGGTGTCAGAATTTGCTTCAAACCACAGTGGAAGATAAAACAAATATAGAAAACTTTGTGAATGAGCAGTCACATTGAGCAGACAGTGCTCATGAATAGACGTCATGTAACTGTGTCGCATAGTTCAAGAAGTGGGAGACATGATTTTCAAGCATATAAAATATAATATAAGGGTGAGAAATTCAGTTGTCTTACATATACACTGGTCAATGTTTTCAATGTCACACATTTACTTCTATAGTCACAAAACATGATCACTAACAACTCTCTTTAGAGCTATTTTTAAATATATATATATATATATATATATATATATATATATATATATATATTTTGTGA